>JAKCWG010000461.1:0-93543 GCA_021464415.1 Lonicera japonica
TTAAAACATTTCTTTTATCTTTTTTTTTTTGATTTTTTTTTTGATCCTTCATTTTGAATGTTTGTGCTTTTTTTTTTTCTTACCGAAGGAAAATTTAATATTTTTTTTTTTCGGGTTTCTTTTACGATTCTTTATTGTTTAGGTTGCTTTTTATTTACTATTTTTTTAATTTATTTATTAGATTTTTTTTTTTCTCTATTTGCTTTTCCTTTGCTTTTTTCTTTCTTGTATTTTTTTTTATTTTTTTTTTTCTTTTTTTTATTTTTTTGATTGATATTTTTTTTATTTCTTTTTGCTTTGCCTAAACATTTTTAAAAACGTTTTAATTTCGCATTAAGTTTTTAAAACCCTATTCACCCCCCTCAAGGGTCATTATCCGACCCAACATAGATGATTAGGCTAATAGATATATAGGTACTGGTATTGTAAACTAATTCTCGGCACTCCAAAATTAATCAGCGATATGAAATAAGTTGTTACTAAAAATACAAGAAAATATCATTGATTTTTTTAGAACGTTTAAAGGACTCACTTGGAATTCTTATAATAGCATAACTTATAGGGTAACATTAAAGTAGCACTAATGTTACATTATTGTCAAATGAATTACTTATATTGGCAAAACAATATACGACTTTGAAATTATTAGCAATATGGCCACTTTATCACTATTGTGGTTTTAAAACAATTTTCATCAATTGTTTAAAATGATATAAAATATTTAAACCATAATGTATAGCCATACAATACATTATTTATTTTAGTATTAGTAAAAATTGTTTTAACAATAAAAGCATCTCTAAACCGTCTCGTATAATTTTAATTTGTGTAAAATTTATACATTTTGTAAAAAAAGGTCTCCAACCAATCTTTTAAGAAATTTTGATAAACTGAGATTTTTGTAAAAACGGTTGTGTAAAATAGAAACCCAATTTACACATCACGTCATCTTTCTCTTCCTTAATTTTTTTATAAAAACTTTAAAATGATATAACTATAAATCTACAAATTAGTTTTTAATATAATTTATATATTTGGAAATCTACTCATCAAGAGTTACACAATTAAGATCCATTGTGACAATGAAATTATGTATAAAAAAATTCATATAAAACTATTAAATATTACATATAATGATACATTTCATTTTAATTTTACTCGGTCCATTTTTAATTTTTCTCGTGAGAACCATTAGACCAGAAAATGAATTAGTGTGTATTTATGTGTAAAACTCCCTTAACATGGATTTTACACAAATTGTGTATGAAAAAAAACAATTTTTTTAGAAAAAAATTATTTTAATTTGAATTCAAATCAGATTTTAAATAATATTAAAATCTATTTTAATACCAAGTTTGAATTCAAAAGACCCTTTATAATTTGATTAAAGACAAATCAGTGCATATAAATTATTTTGTGCTACAATATATTTATTTTGGAGTTTTAATGGTTTAATGGTAGACATTTGAATTTGTCTTTATGGTGGACAATAAAATTGTTTTGAAGGTGTTAATGGCCAATTAAAATTGATGCCAGCAATAATATTTTTGAGCCTATATAATGAGACCTTGCTATGGTTCAAGATAATCCTTTTCGTAGTTGAAAATTCTACCTCTAGAAAATTCATTTTTTCATTAGTTTACCAAGCACATTTCTCTTGAAATTGTAGTGTTATTCCAATTTATTTTCCGTGCAAAAACATCTTGAGACAGTGTGATTCTGGACTGTTTTATCCTAGGGATGGCGTGACTTTAAAGGCTTGCACCAATTTTAATTGGCCATTAACACCTTCAAAACAATTTTATTGTCCACCATAAAGACAAATTCAAATGTTTTTGAGCCTATATAATGAGACCTTGCTATGGTTCAAGATAATCCTTTTCGTAGTTGAAAATTCTACCTCTAGAAAATTCATTTTTTCATTAGTTTACCAAGCACATTTCTCTTGAAATTGTAGTGTTATTCCAATTTATTTTCCGTGCAAAAACATCTTGAGACAGTGTGATTCTGGACTGTTTTATCCTAGGGATGGCGTGACTTTAAAGGCTTGCACCGAGAGAGCTAGTCACGAACTGTCTTAAAGAAAGCTACCTAGTCTGCGACTCACTCAAAGACCGTCTGAATTCAATTTCCGCGATAATTATTTGTTGGTATTTTTTATTAAAAAACATATTGTAATTTGTTATTTTTTGTATTTTCGTTTATTTTCTCAACAAAAATATACATAACCTTTAGAGATGCTCTAAGATGTTTTCTTTTATATATAATATTTAACATAATATTACCACTAAGAGCATCCGTAATGGGTATGGTAAATTACCCATTACTACAGCGGAGAAAATTTAAAACACAAACTTAATGATGTATGATAGTGATAGAGTAAAATTACCGCATGCCTAAATTTTGCTCATACGGTGTACTTTATTCGTAAAGCAATATGAATGTCATTTACTCGTACAAAAAAAAAACAAAATACTTTATACGGTTTTTCTACAACCGCATAAAGTTTTTATATATATATATTTTTACTCATATGATTGTGCTACAACCGTACAAAGATTTGCTATTTTTTTTATGCTTAAAATTCCTTGGGAACGAGTTAAAAAAATATAAAATCTCATCCAATTGAGCACACTGTGAGGCTTTTTCCTCACTCTCACACAGTGTGCCTCTTGTATGAGTCTTTTCTAATTTTTTATTTTTTTTAAGGTAAAAATTCATATGGGTTTGGTATAACCTTATGATTATTATTTATATGGTATCAAATATCATACAATTGAGCCACACTCTGAAGCTTTTCTCACTCTCACACGAGTGTACCTCACTTGTACGAAGCTTTTTCCTCACTCTCATACGAGTGTACTTTTCTTATATGAGTATTTTCTTATTTTTATTTTTATTTTTTTAAGTTAAAAATGCATACGGATTTAGTACAACCACATGGTCATTTTTTATATAATACATGGTATAATTGTTCAAAAAACTTAATGCTAAATTAATAAATTTATAAATAAATTTTACTTACACACCGTAAATGCTATAAGGGAACATAATTATTGGATATCAAATCTCCATTCCATCACCACCACCACAAATGTCAAAATGCAAATCATAGAAAAATGGGTTAATTACTAAAATATACAATGTACTTTCACCCATTTTACACTGCAGTTATTATACAATTTTTTTTGACAAAACCAATAGTGTACTTTATGTTTGTTTTCATTTTGGTCATTCTGTCCACTGGGGTTAGTAACGCCGTTAATGGCCAGCTGAGTTGGCAATGACGATCTCACGTGGCAGCCACATCAAATTATTTTTATATCAAAAGTCAATTCCATTTTAAAAAAAATGGAAAGGAGCCTTTTCTTCCGGTGGTCACTGGAAAATTTAAAGAGAGAAAGCATACATATATACCATCGATTTGTTGCTCTTCCTTCTTCTTCTTCTACTTTCTCTTATTTCTATTGCTATACATAAATACACCATCGATCTTCTGCTACTGCTGCTGCTTCTTCTTCTTCTTCTTTATTTCTCTTTCCCCCTTTTTATTGCTCTTCTCTTCCGGTGGTCACCGGAAAATTTATACCCACCTCTCATTTTCACGCGGGCAACACTATAATCACATCCATTTTCGGCATTAATTACCACCATCAATCTATTGCTCCCCTTCTTCTTCTTCTTCTTCTTCTTCTTATTCTTTCTCTCTCCCCCTTTTATTGCTCTTCTTTTCCGGTGGTCACCGGAAAATTTATACCCACCTCCCATCTTCACATCGGCAACACTATAACCACCTCCATTTCTGGCATTAACTACCACCATCGATCTGTTGCTCCTCTTCTTCTTTTTCTTTTTCTTTCCCCCTTCTATTGCTCTTCTTTTCCGGTGGTCCCCCTTCTGTTAGTGTTTATAATCTATGTATATGTATCGATCTGTTTGTGTGTATATCCATAGAATTAATTTTTTATATAAAAATAATTTGATATGGATGCCACGTAGGAGACTGTTATTGCCAACTCAGCTTATCGTTAACGGAGTTACTAAACCCGACAGACATAATGACCAAAATGAAAACAAACACAAAGTACACTATCAGTTTTATTGAAAAAATTGTAGAATAACTACAATGTAAAATGGGTGAAAGTATGTTGTATATTTTTTTAACTAACCCTAGAAAAATCCAACATGGACTCAGCTATTGAATAAAACAAAACAAGCAAAAACTAAAATGTTTCTTCAATTCAATTCTCTGACATTTCTTATTTAAAAACTATCATGTAGAATTAGGGGTGAAAAAAATACCATTTGTACTGTACCAATCCGTACCAAACTGAACCATTTCCAAAATGTACCGAAATTTGGTAATGGTACAATACCGATCGGTATTGTACCATACTAAATTATTTTAGCACGGTACCGGTACTCAAAATCGTTACCGATGGTATACTGTACCGTACCAATAAATTGGTATTATCATGGTATACTGTACCGTACCAATACCATTTGTACCAAGTACACAAAAAATACAAAATTACCAAATTATAAATTGCTTGCAGTTAGTTTATCAGCATAAAAAGCACAATATTATGGTTCTGAATAATTAAGACATTTTTGTGCTATCCTTAAAAGGAAGATTAGTCATCGACATTTTTGTATCTTTTGTAAGAATCACGTATGTGAGAGTTCCTGGCTTCTACTTAAATGTATTTTTAAAGAAACGATTAATTTGAATACTAATGGTGGCTTACCTTATCTATAGACATGAGAGTTTTTTTGCACACTTGTTTGGAGTCCGGGGGCCTGGATTCTATGGAGCTATTGTAAGTTCCTTTCATTAAAATTATCAAATTATATCTCTCCAGTAGTTTAGTTTGCACCTGAACTATTCAGTGCTATGTGGATGTTGTTTTGACGGTGGCAAAAGAATATTAAAAGTAAGTAATTTTCTTTTAGTGCTTACGGAAAAATGTCAAAATGTAACTTTGATTTTTTTAAATGCGTATTTATTGTATCTGGTATGCAGATATTGTCTCCGGTAATTGCTGCATCTGGATTTTAAATCGATTTCTCTATGAGATTGTATTTTAGGTTTTAGTGCATACTAAAATGATCACTATTAGCTACTAAATTTATCATGATTGCCTGCTTAAGAATAAGTTATTGTTGGATTTTTATACCGTTATTACTATACCAAAATGTAATGATGAATTAGCAATTTAAATAACATATCCACCTATCATTCGGCCTCTCTTAATCAATCAAATACTAATCCTATTAAATTTCAAATATCAAATATTTATCTTTATTTTTTTTAATCGTATTAAACTTCAATTATTTGGCTTCCAAATATTTGATAAATGTGTATGTGCTGATTATAATTTATAATGCAACAAAATTTATACATGGTTTAGTGATTTTAGAACAATCGATTGCAAAAACTTAATTAAAGGTAAGTAAAAATAACGTAATTATTTTGTTTTAACCAAAAATGCTCACTTTTGACCGTCCACTTTCAATTATTTTTATTTCAAGATTGATTTTTTGGTAAAGTATCATACCACGCCGTACTATACTAATATTTCAGTATACCAAACTTTCGTAAACTAAAAATTTGGTATGGCAATGGTACTGAATTTTGGTGTACCGAATTTTCGGTATGGTACACGGTACACCTAGTATGGTACGGTATTGTACCAAATCCACCCCTATGTAGAATAATGTATTCAAGATCCAAAACAAAAAATTCCAATCCACGTTTTCATTATCTCCAATCACAACCACTCACCAACAAACTCCAAAAAATTATCTTCTACAAATTTTCACAACCTTATAAAAATACTAACAAACAAAAATTAAAGTTTCAAACTAAATTAAAACCAAACTTTAATTAACTTTTAATAATTTCCAAAAAAATATCGTTTACACATTTTACACAGCCTAATAAAAATTCTAACAAATAAAAATAAAAGTAAACTTTAATTAACTCGAACCATTTGGCGCTATCCTCCTCATTGGAAGACCATGTGTGTGTAACTCGTCTTCTTCATAAACGTAAGCAAACCCACCATGTCGGGTCATATCCATACCCGCCATCTCATCCTCAGGTGAGATCCGAAGAAGCTTGAGCTTGTGAAGGCCAAAGAACAGTGGACCCATTGTAGCCGTGACCCACCCGATTATCACCAGGATCTGGATAATATGGGCTGCCAATAACCTCCCTCCGCCACCCACGAACAACCCGTATGGCCGACCGGGTCTTTCGGGGTAAACTTCGTTCACGTATTTTTCGTTTGCGAACAAGCCTGTGAAAATCACCCCCCACGCACCGCACCCTCCGTGGAGCTGCGCTGCCTCTAGTGGATCATCATACTTCACCTATAGTGACAAAATCAGGATATAATATTAAGACTGGGCAAAAAAATATTTAATATATAAGAGGAAAATTTTAAGGCACAATATATATTACATTAATCCTAAGACTGTTAAATTTTTGTACATACTGATTTTTACTGCTCAAATTAGCCGGTAGGCGACTACTTTTTAAAAAAATCCTATAATTTCTTAAAATATGTTTAGCCTACTCTATCTATACCTTCTCAGCAAGCTTGTTGCAGCCGATTAACACGAGCGCTGCCACGAACCCACAAATGATCGCAGCCCACGGCTCCACCACCGAGCAGCCGGCGGTGATGGCGGCAAAGCCCCCGAGGAGGCCGTTGCAGACATCGGTGACATTCCAGTGTCCGGAGAGGATTCGCTTCCCGAATAGGGTGGTTAATGCTGCGGTGCAGCCGGCGAGAGTGGTGGTTACCGCGGTTCTGCCCACGGCGCTCCATTGACCATAGTAATTACCCGAAGAATATGGGCTTAGGATCTTGGTAAATGAACCGGGGTTGAACCCGTACCATCCGAACCATAGTAAGAAAGTACCGAGAACCACTAGAGAGGCGCTGTGGCCACGGAGCGCCAACGCACGGCCGCCATTGTCGAATCTGCCAATCCTTGGTCCCTCAATAAAAGCACCGTACAATCCTGGAAGTATTTATAGTTTTTGCTTGAGAATTGGAATTGGTTTAAATTGTAAAGACAGTTATCTTAATCATCCTATATGTATAAATTTGAATTCTCTAACTAGACAAAGAATTCTCTCCATAAACATTGATATATTAATGTTTGCAAATCTAAAGCAACAAATTTGACTAAAAAATTAAATTACTCTGTCTTCATCTCCCCAAAAAATCCCAAAAAAACAGAAGAGAACTGGAAAGTTATGCAAGTTTTTTTTCCTGAAGGGAAAAACCGAGTTAGATTAAATTGAAAACAACATAATTGCATACCTGCAATTCCACCAACCATATGAACAACACCGGAGCCGGCAAAATCAATAACCCCGGAACCAAACAAAAGATCCCCGGGATTACTAGCGCTAGCCCACCCGTCAGAGGACCAGAACCAATGAGACACCACGGGGTACACAAACCCGGTCAAGAAAGAAGAATAAATCAAGTAAGCCACAAATTGTGTCCTTTCGGCTATCGAACCACTGGTTATCCCGGCTGCCGCAATAGCAAAAGCCCACTGATACAGAAAGTTACTAAAATCGTAACCCGGGTCCGGGTCGGGGGTGGGAATCTCTTTCAGTCCGAAGAAGTGGCGGCCGATGAAGCCGTTGGAAGGGGCCCCGAAGGCAAAGGCGAAGCCGAAGAGGTAGTAGAAGAGGCCACCGGCTGCTGCGTCGAGGACGTTTGTGAGCATGATGTTCATGCTGTTCTTGGCTCGTACAGAGCCCGCGCACAGCATGGCGAAGCCAAGTTGCATGGAGAAGACGAGATAGGCCGAGAAGAGGAGGTAGGTTGAGTCGACTGCGTAAGCCGTGTCGCTGAACTTGTCGCAGATGTAGGTTGCTGCGGCGGTGGAGTTGGTGGTGGAGCCGAAGAGCTGGGAAAGTTGCTCGGAGCAGGTGGGGGACGCCATTGATGGGGGTGGGGGAAGGAGTGATGATGGATTGATGGTTGGGGTGGCTGTGGGAATCCCTTCTTATAGGTGGGTGTGGGTGGGGGAGGAGAAAATATACCATTACAACCACACATGTTATTTTTTTTTTGGTTACAAACCACACGTAATTAATCGCAAGAAAGTTGAGCAATCCTATATATACTACCTATAAATCATAACATATATTCTTACCGGATGTATTAAATGGGTCGTAAATTTACAAAATTCAAAAAAAGTACAACCCATTTAATGTATCCGGTAAAAATATGTGTTATAATTTATAAGTAACTATAGCATTTTTCAAGAAAGTTACAGTCCGTTTGAATCGAGGGAATGAGGAGGAGGAAAGGAAAAGAAGATGAATGATTATATTTCACTTGTTTGGATAGATTTATAAAAGGGAGTGGAGAGGAAATGGAGGGATTAGAAGGGAATGCCAATCCCCTCTATTCCTTTATTTTGTTTCCTTCTAATATTGGGAGGATTGGGAGGGAAATGAAAAGTTTTTAAAGATATTTTTGCGTTATTCGAAATTTAACCGTAATTTGTTAATAATATATTAAATCACATTACTTTCCTTTCTCTTCTTTTTTCTATCCAAACAAGATTTTTTTTATTCCATTCTTTTCCATCATAAGCTATCCAAACAACAATAAAATTAAATCCATTCATTTCCATTCTATTCCATTCCTTCCCCTCCTAATTAACTATTTCCTTTCCCTCCATCCCCTTCAATCCAAACGGGCCGTTAAGATTCTAAAAGGCGCGAACCCATAGTGGTGACCTAACGCCTAGTTGGGGCATGGGCGGTTAGACATCAAGCCCTTTTTTTTAATTATATTTTTATTTTTAAATATATGTTAAATTATATATACAAAATAAATAAGTAAAAAATCATCAAAACAAATATAGTACTCAAATAACAATAAAAATAAGTTCAAATGTTCAATTAACAAGCGGAATATGGTTATTGACTTCACTTTTCAAAACAAAATTGAACACATGGTCACATTTATATGAAACTATCAATTTGTTTTAAGCATCAGCAGCAGCAACAATAATAATAAGTTAATGAAAAAGAAAATGCAACAATAAAAGAAGAATAAGAAAAAAGATAAGATTGAGAAAGTAAGGTAGCATGATGTGTTTATAAATAGTAAAAGCGCTTTTCTTGAACGTCTTCTAGCGATTGCAATTGTTGGCTCGGGTTTCGTTTTAATTGGAGGAATGAAAGATGAATTTATTAGTGATGGTTAATAGATTGTATCCATTTTTTTTAAAATGGTAATTTTTTAACAAAAAGATAAATAGGTAGCTTCTTTTAAAATAGGAAAAAAATAAGTCTATCCACCCACTCCGCCTAGCTCCCTTCCAGCCCGCCTAACCCGCCTTAGCACTCGCCTAAATTCGCCTAATTTATCCCAGTGCCTAATCAGCCACCTAGGCACTAATAGGGGCACCCGGGTGCCGCCTAGCCCGCCTTTTAGAACATTGAAGAAAGTATGTATTTCTTTCTTCTAAATCACACGAGTCATTGATTTATCGCAATCTAATTAAATATGTGATAACATGTGTTGTTATAATCATTGTATTGCATATTTTTTTTGAGATGGAGAGAGTTGCTTTGATTATTCTTACTCCAATTTATCTTGATTTTAATTTGTAGATTTATAGCTTGGTTTAGGCTTACTAGAAAGGTACCATTTCACCATACTTTGTTGTCCACGATGACCAAAGCTATGGTGAACCACACTCTATTAACACTGAGTTGGTGGTAACCCTTTTCACTTTGGCAGCTTTCACTTATTGTAAGCTCACACTATGGTGACCCACTCTACTGACATTGGCCAAGTGTAACCTTTCAACTTTGACTGCTTCTTTCATCGTATTTTATCTGCATTGGCCTTATGGTAGCCCGTTCCATTTTAACGGATTCATTCGTCGTGGGCTCACACTATGGTGATTAATTCTGTCAACACTGGCTTAGCGGTAACCCTTTCCACTTTGGCAACTTCACTCATCATGAGCTCACACTATGCTGATCTACCCTACTGATATTAGCCTAGTGGTAGCCTTTTTCTATTTTGGTGACTTCACTCATCTACCAGTATTCAATGCTTGATTTCATACTCTAGCTATAGTTCGACCGCACTACGACTGGTGCTATACCGAGCATGGTTTCTACTCGGATAACATTTGTTACGAACCCATAGGTAGAACTTACCTCTGCAAATAGGCTTGTAAGGAAAGGGTATTCATGAACTTTATAAACTACTCCCAAATCAATCAATTTTTTTTAAGTGGACTTGGGTTCATAACAAATGGCTTGTTCATGTGGATTTCATACTTTGGCTTAGAAAGGTCTTGGAATAACAAGTTGGTAGTTTAAGCCGATTTTTTATCCATTAATACATTTAATTTTGAGAAAAATGTGTTATTGGTGAAATTGGAGGAGATATAAAAATATAGAGTTCTATTTAAGTTTGACTATTTAATTTAGGTAGGATTCTTCGAAGCAGATTCCAAAATATCACAATTGGTCATCTAAACTCCGCTGAATCGAGTCGGGCCTTAAGGAAATTTTTTTCTATACGTCGAGGGCTACGCAAAGGTATACGAATTTTAGAGTTGTGCTGGTTGGAGTTCGGGTTATCATATAAAATTTTATTCTTTAGGGCTAAATATTTTGAGATATGAGTTTAATTATTTTTAGAATCCGATAATATGGTTTTATTCTATGTAAATCATCATGTTTGAATTGTTTTTGTTTTAAGAATTATTACATGATGAGGATGATGATGTTTTATGATTTATAAAGCCATGAGCATGTGATATCTCATGTGTTATTTGATATACATGAAATATCCCTTGGATGTATAGAGGCTATATGTTAATGAAATTGATTAATTGATGAATTATATACATCAATGGATATGTATATGGATTTGTTGTAATTATATGGTATAAATTGTTTCAAATGTTCATTTATTAGTATGTTATGCATATTGTGCAACATTATTGTGCCAACTGAATTCTTGGAGATCTTTCGGAAAGCTTTAATTATTCTTATGGTATATCCTATGGGCATATATCTTGTATCTATGGTGCCGAAAGTTTTTTATATTTGTTGTATCATTCTATGAAGTGATATAATCCCGTGATGGATTTGATTATAATTTTTATTGTGGCCCTTCGATGATGAAGGGAATATGTATTGATTGGTGCTTGTCGGTGTGAAAATAAGTAGGGCTCGGTGCCCTTGGGTTGAATATTCTTAAACTCCCAAGGAACAGTAATGAGGTCAGCTGTCTAAACACTACAAGAAAAAGGGCCTTTTGTGACAAATATTTTTGTAACGGCTCAAAAATTGTTAGTAAAGACATTTATTTGTCGCGAATTTTAGTCCAGTCACAAATAAAGTTATTTGTTGCGGTTAGGTACATTCCCGTTACAAATAAGAAGTTATTTGCAACGGTTAAACATAAACCGCGACAAATAATCTCATTTGTCACGGCTTAACGAGTTGCTACAAAAAATAATCTCATTTTAACTAATATTAAAAAAAAGGAAAATAATTATATATAAAAAAAGTTTTATTAAAACTTATAGTCAATTATCACTAAATATTACCAAATTTCAACCCATCTATATCGTTATCAACATTTTAACTAATGCAAAATAATAAATTCTATATATTTTAAGCAATTATTTCTTATTCTTTCCTTAATCAATTAAATTAATAACTTTGACATAATTAAAGTTAAACATAACATATTGATCAAGTATTTTTTTAAAATATTTCAAATTAAAAATCCAATATTTTTTTAGTGTATGAAATTATAAGTATTTTAGTTTTTTTTTTTAACTTTGTAAATAATCACTATACCAAATTTTCTAAGAAAACTAGTTATAGTTTTAGCAATTCAATTAGCCTCTTTTAATAGTTTAATAGTTTTAAAGCCTTTTTTCATAAATATAAAAAATATATATTATATACTTGAGTATATCCTATTTTTAAATGGTAATGAAAAAATATATTTTAAAATTGATACAAATGTCACATAGTTGAGTGTAAAAGTCTAATTTATTTGGATGTTCCAAATTGAGTATTTGAATTTTAGCGTATAATTCACTTAATCTCTTTTAAAATTTTAATAGTTTTAAAGTCTTTTTATATTTTTTTTAATATATTATACACTTAAGCATATCTTATTTCTAATTGGTAATGAAGAATAAAATTTTACAATGGTACAAATGTCAAATGAATGGATTTGTGTAAAACAAAAAAAATAAATAAATAATAGCCTTAATTTTGTAATTATAAATTTAATGATAGTAAATTTTTTTTAAAAAAAATAAATACAAAATTATAAATCCCTAGCCCTAACTGGTGAAATCCATTTTCATGTAAGCCCCCCCTTCTTTCTCTATCTCTGAATATATATATATACACAACTAGTTTAAAATTAAGAGTATGTGTTATTAGGGTTTAGTTTCAAGAGTAATTAATGGAAAAATTAAGAGTATGTGTAATTACTGTTTGTATCTTGTTTGGAATATTTAAAATTCATATTTACCCCATGTTATAGCTAGATTTAAAAAAAAGGATTATTAGCTCAGGGAGAATTGGTAATATGTAGAACTAAGAATTTATACAACAGTAGCATATTACACTCTCCAATAAAATTGATGTACACTAACAGAAGATGGGAAAATTGGAAAATCCTAAACACCAAGTTAATGTCTAATAACTTACCATTGATGTAAACCTCCAACAAATTGTTTTGGTGTCTTAAATCGCGCAATAGATCCTAGCTCATTCTGAACATTCACAGGTGAATGTTTAAAAGGTAAACGTACTCAGGTGTACTATTTTAAAGTAAGCCGTGGTCGGTGAACATAATTGAACTTCAACTGAGGAAAAGTACAAGAATAAATGATTAACAGAATCTCCTATGTACAGATACTTTAAATTTGATGAAAATAATTTTGATATAGAAAAGGGAAAGAGAATCTTTTGTTGTTGATCTTAGTTTTGTTTTATTTTTTGTAAGCTATTTTATTTTGCTTAGCTATCCATTACACTTGCTAGATAGATAAGAAAGTGTCTTCTTTAAGGAACATACAGCAGGATTTTATCTAAGATTGTAATTGCATTTTGCTGTATATTCTGGCATAATTTATTTCCTTCTTTGAATTTGCAGTTTGGGATCTGCTAGGGCAGTTAACAGACATTATATCAGTGATTGTGTACCACTTAAAATATGCATGTAGGCTTCAGCAGGTTTTATTAGTGCCAACGCTCTTGGAATGGCATGTGCACTTGCAGGTTTACTTCAAATTAATTTTAAGATCTAGAAGATCACCTTCAATCAAAATACCTTGCCCAGTTGGGTGATGGGCGTGGCATGGTTATTTTATTTGCTGTGGTTGTCTATTTCATTTAAGGAACCTTCTCGAGATAATAAGGAGGAGAATAAACCATGACAATCTAATTTTGGTAGGTTCACTTCCATCTTACTACTTATTTTAGTTTTTATTCTGCAATTTTGTGGCCAAAGAATTTAGTGTTAGTTGTTAACATCAATCTTGCTACACTACTTTTTGTGATTATAAATTATTATTCTTCTTAAAACTTTTTAAAAGTGGGTTTCTTTTCCTTATCTTTGAAAGGTTTGTAGTTCCCTTTATCTTACAATTTTACCCCCTTAATTTATTTATTTTTTGGGAAATTACATTCGTTAAGAATAAAATCCTAACTTCCTCCTCCCAATCTCACATCTATAAACAAAATTTTGATTTCTAATTGGTATAATAGTTAATGCCTTACATTAAAATTTTAGTATAGTAGAATATTAGTCTTTTGTTTTGTTTGTCCTCTAGCAGTTAATCTTAGTTATTTTTACTTTATGTTGGCTTTTCAGGCTACAAGAATTGGCTTATGACTATATGTTGTACTAATTTTGAAGTCTAGAAGGGTGACGGAAGTGCCTCATATTTTTGGTATTGTAAGTTTCTCATGGTATGTTTATTCAAAAAATAAAATAAAAGATTCTCTCTACTGCCTCATCTGAACTATAAACCAAAAAGTATGTATATCTATCAACTTGAGAATCAATAAAGATTGTCTCTTAAAAATCCTAAAGTCAAAATGCGATTATCTATTAACTTGAGATGCAGAGGATTTATCTGATCCTTGGAGAACTTTTACATGTTTAGTACCTGAGAAAGCAAAACTTAGAGCGGTTAAAATTATTTATGTTGGCAGTGTAATATAGAAGGGCTTTGGCAATATATTTGCAACACATTATGAGTGTGTTGATTTGGAATAGTAGAATGCAAGTTTACTAGCCAATGAAATAACAATTTATTGTATTATTTCTCAGGTTTTTATTAACCAAGATCAGCTAGCTATAATGCCTTTTTAACTGAAAAATAGGTTATTAACTTTTGATCATTAAGAGGTGTTAAAAAATACAGGATCACCTAGTTATAGTTACACGATTATTATAATTTGTGTTATGTAATATATACAAATTAATAGAATTTGTAAATTATATTTATGTTGAAGCATTGTAAAGTTGATTACATCTATAGTAATTATACAAAAACACCAAAAGCATAGTTACATGCTTATTATAATTTTTGTGAATATTATTGGGTTTTTTAAACTAAAGTTGCTTTACACTTTTATCAATTGGCCAGTTAAGAATAAATTGTACTCTAGTTTATTTTACATTTATATTATGTGTATTACATCTATACTAAATAGTTTAGAATAAATTTTTGATAAACTAAACTGTAAATGCGTAGGTTCCTACTTCATCAAGTGTTCATTACCCAGATCTTGAAGAAGACGGAAGCTTTTCTCGAGAGGTTATGAGAACTCTGTTATTATTGTGTTGCTTGTACATATTTTCAGCTATTGATGGGATTCGATGTATGTAATTGGTAAATGGGAATGTATTCTTTTTTTTCTAAGATGTTGCAAATCTTAATTTAAGCTATTTAATACCTAAAATCTAGTTTCTTTTATGTTTCAAAATATGAATGAAGATTGTGCAAGCTATGATGGCTTTCTTTTTAGAAAAAAATTAAAATGATAAACAATGACTTTGTTTGTTTTAAATTATATTATATGCACCATTCTTAAATTTTGGACTGATATTGGGCAATATACTATATTTCCTGGTGCACAATACTTTTTGATACTATATTTTAGTTTGGTTGAACTCTATGTAATGGATATTCTTTGGTTTGACTTTATTTAGTTTGCTTTATTGGTATTTAATTGGTTTGATGGAATTGAATCTGGTTTGATGCAATTGAATAGTTGTATTTCTCTTTATATATTAATAATAAAAGGGTTCCAAATATCAATCAGAATAGATATCAGTGGTGTGACGCTGTTGAACACTTTTTTGTGACGGCTAATATGCACTGCGACAAATAGTACAATGTTAGTTTGTAACAAAAGTAAGCCGTCACAAATACAAGAATAAGTGTCGGACAAAGTTGAGTATTTGTAACGGGTGTGGTCGCCACAATAACAATATAAGTAGCACTTTTGACCGTCACAAATAGTCCGTGACAATAAATTGATAAAAAGGACACATTTTTTATGACACCGAGAAAATCGTCACAAATCTATTACAAAAAGCATTTGTGTCGATATTTTGCATTCACCGAGTTTTTGAGACGCCCCTACCTTGTAACGCATGAAAAACTGTCATAAAGCCGTTACAAATACGTTTTTGTGACGAAAATTGACCTTTTGTGACGGTTTTGCGCCTGTCACAAAAGGCCATTTTTCTTGTAGTGAAAGCCAGCGGCGAGTAACCTGAAAATCTAAACATCGGTAAAGCACTTGTGATTCTGTGATATAATATAAATGGACATGTGCTCCAATTCTATTATGATATAATGATGATTTTTTATGGGCCGGATGATGTTATATCGTGATTATATTCGGTTTATTTTTTGGGGCAGTCAGGCCAGTTCTTATTCTTATGATTATGGTTCAGCCCAACTTTAGTATCTCTTGGGGGTGGTCAGGCTCATTGTCATTATTATTATTATTACTATTCAGTTCGACTTATATATCTCTTGAAGACGTGTTATGATGGTTAACACAAGGGTGGTAACCTGCATATGCACGTACATGCATTATTTTATCGGTCTATGATTAAAGTGCTAATTACATTTTGAACGTAATATTTCTTGTTGTTTTTTTCCTACTGAACTGTGAGCTCACCCCATTTTATGTAAACAAATTCAGATATCTAGGAGATGGATAAGACTAAGGAAGCAACTGGGTCAGAATCGAAGTAGAGGACTCTAAGATGGACTTAAATTTATTTATACATGTATATATATGGCAAGTCATGGCTAGCTTAAGTTGTTATTTATTTTATAATACATGTTGACATGATTTATATACCTCTTGGATTACATGTATATGTATAGATGTATATTACACTCATATTTTATATTATCGCTCACATCATGAGTATCAAGGTTGTTTATTCCATGCTATATGATTTTCTTGGATTTATTGTTTCATTATTTATTTTAGACATACTTTAGCTTGTTTGAGATTGGTTAGTAACACTCCAAATCTTAATTGCGGGTGTTATACTACTAATTAAGGCGGTGGTGTTACATCATAAAAGTTAAAAAAATCGTACAAGATTCAAAAAGAATCCTTTTAAAGGAACTCGCAAAAATTTTAAAATCCCCCCTAAACCTATGAGAAAAGACTTAGCTATTATGTCAACTAATTTTTACGTAAAGCTTGAAGTCTAAAAACATTATGATCTAATGATAATTTTGCAAACTTTTGTATAAAATTGAAAAGAACTTATAATACACGAACAAATGTTAGATGTTATTTAGTACATCTTTGTATTATTTTTTTTTCTTGAATTTATATATACATAATCTTACCTTCATAATGGATCTTGATTTATTGGTATTAATGAGCAAATTTTAAATATATATTTTTTATTGAAATTAATATTTTGTATTAAAAGTTATTAAATTTTACTTATGAAGCACGGGTACTCCATATTTTTAGGGGTACCAGTGTGGACACGACTAGGACACGGGTACGGGTAGGACACGCCTCGGACATGCCACGTGACGTGTCTAATAAAAATAATATTAAATATCTTTGGAAACGGCTAAAACTGGTATGGGTACGGTACCCGACACACAGAGGATGAAAAATAAAAACTAAAGGGTCAATTTATAATATGCAATATTATTTAAGTGTCTTTTTATTAATTTTATAAAAAATATATTAACAGACGAGATCTCCCAAATAAACAATCGACAAAATCAGGTCACGCCGCTCAAACCCATTCTCACATCTCTAAGCTAATCGAACGGCCTTCCTCATCTCAACGGCCTTTTATCATTGTCGTCAAGTCCTCGTTGTCATCAACCTTCTCTCTTCGTCGGTCTTTTACTCTTCTCACTCACGGCCACATGTATGTCTTCTACAGTTCAATTCTTCTTCCCTTCTGCAATTCTGCTTTTCCAGTTTTCGTAATTCGTTTTCTAATTTTCTTTGTTCAGATTTTGAAAGAATCAAATAAAGAGTGTTATTTGGATATGAGTTTATATAATGCATATTATTATATAAATATATTTATTTAATTATTAAACGTGTCTCTCGTCGTACTCGTGTCTAAGTTTTTTAAGATTTGCCGTACCCATACCTTGTACCGGTATCGGTACCGAGTAAGACACATGTTCCCGTGTCTGTGCTTCATAGAATTTTATATGCTTATATAAAAAAAAGAGGTAGGAGAAAACTAATGCGGCAATATAAATTGATAGTGTATTTTATACAAAAATTCATTTTTAAAGATTGTTGGAGTTGAAATTTTTTACAAGTGGTCTAAATTTTATACAAAATAAAAGTATACAATATTGATGGAGATGCTATAATATAATTATAGACCAAAAAGAAAAAAAAAATAATCTAAATTCTTTTAACCTTGTCATAAGGGTAAATCGGTCAATTAAGATGGAGATTCCTACTTATGGTCACGTGCGGCTAAAACAAATACTTTTATTAGAAAAATATTTTTGTTGGGCCTTGTTAGAAAAATATTTACTGTGAATTTCTTTTAAGATTCATAATCTTTGGCAAACCAAAGACGTGCCAGTCGAACGTGGGGAGCAGATTTTGTTTTTTTATTAACTAATTTTATAGCCCGTGGAATGCACGGCGTTTCGTAAATTTATATTATATATAAATATCAAAGTTTGCCTTTTATTAAAATAATAATCTAAATATAATCAAAATGTCATTTTGCTTATTATCATTTTAATATATATATATATATATATACATATATATAACATGAAGTCAGATTAAAAATAGAAAAACATTATGAAAAAGAGAGACTAAAATCTCAAATTTCCAAATTCAAAGTTCTCATTACATGCATAGTCAATTTCCAAATCTTTATGAACTTGGATATAAAATTAGTTAAATAGAATTTATTTTAAATAATACGAATAGCACAACGATTTGTTTGAACATTATTACTATAGCATTCGATAGAATAAATTTAACCAACAATACAATAATAAAGTTTAGTGATGATAAAGCATAGGTGGACAATAGAAATTATAATACTCAAATTAGGTTGTTAATGTTTAGCATGCCTAACATTGGGTATTTTAATAAACACTATATAGACATACCATGTAGTTCGAATTTTTAAAAAAGTAAAGAAACCATGTACTTCAAAAAATAAAATATAAACACACTTAAATAAATCCAAATCAAGCAGTTTAAAATAAAGTAACATATGTAAGTATTATAGCAAATTTACAGCTTCCCCTCAATTTCGTCAAGTTTATTCTTTACGTCCATGTACACTTTACACAATTTTTCAAAGGCATTCTTAAATCTCTTGCAATTCAATTTGCAAATTTGCATATACTCAACGTTGTCATCCTCTACGAAAAAGTTGTGATTGAAATTCAAAAAGTTGATTGCGGATCAAACGGCAACATTTTCAGCACTTGCAATTGATGTAGAAAAGCCCCAATATGTCACATAATCTCTATATCTGGGAAATGATTTAATCTTCACATACGATTTGAAATATTTGTCTTCGCAAACACATCCATAAATAGCTAGTGGTAAGTTTAATTTTCGAAGTATTTCATTGAGAAGTGTTGTGAAATCAATTCTAATAACATATGGAGAAGCCATGTGTTCTAAAAAAATGCATTCAACATTTTTAGTTATTTACAAAAAAGAAAACTGAAATAACACTTAAAAGTTAAAACAGTCTAGATATGAGAGAGATAAATATAAGTTTATGTATTAGTTGTTATGTCAAGCAAAACAATGATTAATTTTGTCTGAGATATGGGATAAATGTTGTATACATGCCAAGCGTCTCATCAAAACGTCTGATAAACATTATCATGAGTTAGAAGTAAGAAATTTTGTGTAGGAAAACAACAACAACAACAACAACAACAAAAAAAAGGAAAAAAAAGAGTAAGAAAGGAAAAAGAAACATTTAAACATTATATCAAATACTTGGCAAGCAGTAAGCATAACATGTATTATATATAAATCAAAAAAGACCACGTCTTAAATAAAAACTTGTGATAAACACTATTTAGACTTTTTTTTCTTTAAAAAAAATGTAAATACTATTCTAAGTTAAAAGTGAGAAATTTTATAAAAGGAAAGAAAACATTGAAACATTATATCAAATACTTAGTTTAGTAAGCAATAAGCACAAAATGTATTATACATAAATCAAAAGTGAACAAATCCATTAGAAAGAAGAAAAAACAAAATCTCAAAATTTGCCTTTAGCTATATATATAGACAATGACTTATGTAGCCTAACAGTGTACTCGAAAATATGACCACTACGTTATTTGTTTTACATTAATATATGATGATGTGTATTTACAGAAAATTAAAAGTACATAAACACATACCTTTTGTTTATGAAAATATCACACAAAAAAACCAATATATTGATGCTCTATCTCAAAGCAAGAAGATCTAATAGGAATTTTTATTTATTTTAACTACCACGATTGAATTTCTAAAATGAAAACATAAGAAATTAGAAGCCACATCAAGTACAATTAGGCTAAGATCAATTAGTAAAAATAAAAAAACATTAAATAAAATGGATTTGAGGTAATATAAAAATTGAAGGCGTGTTTAATTGTAGTTCTATTCTATATAAGAAGCTTTTAACACAATACTTCCCATGTTTATGGTGCTTGATTGAAATCTTTTTCCATGGACTGTATTTCAACCTATTTTTAGCACATGGATACAACAAAATACATATGTTCAGATAATATAATGAGATTACAAAAATGTATGAATATGAAAAGGGGGAAATTTAATTAGAATTTAATAGATAGAAAGATGTACTCGAGTTGATGCAGATAAAAATGGGGTTCAACACTCCCCTCACCATGGCATTTCATCGAACAGGCGGCGTGCATATTACACTGTGCATGAGATTCAATTTGAATCTTGGTTTTCCAATGAAAGATACTTGATTCAAAAACTAAAACAAATTGAATGGGGATAAATGTTAAATATCAGTGAAATCAATACCAGGTCTAAATCAAATTTTCGTTAGCAAAACTGAAGAAGTAAGAAGAAAAGGATACCTTGTCTTTCTCAATTAACCTGCAATGGTCTACCGGAAAACAAAAAATAAAAACAAAGGTCAATGATAAATAGAGAGGACGAAGACCAAAATCGTAGAATGAATGACAATCAAGAAGACAGGAAAAACTGGAAAAAAACCGGGTGATAAGAAATAAATTGATATCCTCGTTGAAGAGAGAAATAAGAGGACAACAGCGTAGTGATTGGAGAAGATGATTAGGAACCCAAAGCGAAATTGAAACGGTTGGTAAACGAAGTGAAAATAATAGAGAACGGCGACGGTTGAGTTGAATCTAGAGAGAGGGAAAGCAGGGGGTCGAACTGTTGAAGGATAACTGTCACAGAGACATGTTAAAGAGTATGTACATTAAAAGATAAAAAAGAATGGAGAAGAGAAACTTACCATAATGGCTTGAGTAGAAGGAAGGAATTTTTGTAAATCTGAAACAATGAAGGAAAAGGAGAAAATTTGTTTGGAGAGAGACCATTTAATAGACGGCAAAAACAACAGTTAAAAAACTGATACGACCAAACGGTGCCGTACAAATAATAACTATTGAATGACACGTGTCAGAACATGGTGGAATTCTACTGTTTTGCAATTTCAATGGGAAAAGGCAAAAAAAAGGGGAAACTTTTTGTTAGACACATGGCAATTAGGGAGAATGGACAAATGGCAGCTCTTGGTGAAAAGAGTCTATTATTAATACTAGTTATATGATATATATATATATATATATATATATTATGAAAATAATAAAATAACAATGTGAGGAATCTCTCAATTCCCGGTGCACCAGAAAAATAAAGGTAAAATGGACTATTTCTTCTAAATTTAGGAGATTTAGTTGACATTTAAACAAAGTGGATAATTTCTTATAAAAACCCCCCTCTCACCTCGTGAGTCAAATTATTGATTTTAAGGCAAGAATGGAGTTAACTATCACTCGATCGGCCCCTTTACTCGATTCTTTATTTAACATATTAAATTTTTAAGAAAATGTTTAATCCAATGTAATCAATGATGAATAAGTTTCATTCTAAATTGAGTCTAATACCATGGCAAATGAAAATTTTAATTTGAAACTTCCAAAAAGTAATAACAAAATATAAATTAGATTCCGTTTGATAACAAGTTAGGACAAGAGTAAAAATAATTATTTTTTTGTTAGAAGTTGAAAAATAAGTTTAATGCTATTGTGAGTCTCCATTTTATGTTTATTTTTATTAATATATATCTTTCGTCTTTCTTTATTTTAAAAAAAAAATTCTTCCAGATTTTTTTTTCATTGAAAAGTTAAAATGTAAGAAAAAATTATACCTACATGACTTAATTTATTAACTTACCAATTTTCTTCCGTCCCATTTCTGATTTCTCCCTAGTTATCAACTCTAACAAATGGGTAATTTTATTTCTATTTGCAAATTTTTGCAGTTTATCTACCCTTGATTTATGCTAACTTTGAAACAAACTTCTCCAAACTTCCTTATAAAAATTAAGAAGTATACCCACCGATTAATAATTCTTTAAATATATTTACTTTTAAAACTAGTTTCCTAATTAGAAAACTTCCTTAATAATCTATTTTTTTAATTTGTAAAAAGGTTTATTGATACAAGCACTATAAATTCATTATTAATCCGAAATATACAATACTACAAAATTGGGCAGAATTAATTTATATTAGTGCATCATAATAATAGAATAATTTTTTTCAACGAATGAGTTTACTATTTTCTTTTCTTTTTCACAATGAGGGCTCTAAAAAAATAAAAATAAAGCAGTATTTAAACTTCAAAAAAATAATTAAAAATTAGTGGAGGCAACAAATATCATTTCATTTGATCTCAATGCTTTCAAGTCAAAGGAATAATATTTAATTAGGCTGCGGTTCACACGTCGGATAAAAAAGCTGGATATTTAATTAGGCTGCGGTTCACAAGTCAAAGGAATAATATTTAATTAGGCTGCGGCGCGTCAAACACATCCTTATAATATATGTTTTGTTTTTTTGTTTGCCATCATGAATCTGTAATTAAATTTATGATATTAATTCACTTCTATGTATGAACTAAATTTTGTAGATGTATTACAAATGTTTTAAAATACATTTACTGTTTAATTACTATTTCAAGACTAATTTGAATTATTGTATAATCTCAATTAAGGAAACAAATGTGAATTATAGACTATAGTCTAATCTTATGGTCTAATCTCAAGTCCAAAAAATGGATATAATTGACAATAAACTATATATATTAGAAATATCATTGTATTATTATAGTTTATGCTTACTTTTTGATATATTATTGACAGTGGATAGAAGTAAAAACCTAGTGGATAATTTACAATTAAATTAAAAAGAATCATTATTTTATAAAAAATATGTCAATATTGATTTTTGTAAATTTATCCAACAACGTGGTTAAACTTAGTGGGTAATAGAGATTAACTTAGTAAAACCCAAAAAAGAGGATAGACCAACAAATTTCGCAGATAGAAATAAAATAAACCTTGTTAATTACTAACCAAATTGATTAGGTTGTTTAAATTTTTTTAATTGTTGAAATTTAAATTTTGAATTATTTGATTTTCTATATTTTAGTAATTGATTAAGTTGTTAGAAATTATTTGATTGTTTAAATTTGAATTTCGAATTTGATTTTATAGATATTAGTTTCTAGCAATATTTTAGGAGTTTAGATTAATTTAATAATCAATTAGATTATAGCAACATTATAGGAATAACAATAATATAAATTAGTTTTTTAATTATATTAATTTAATTTTAATTCTTTAACCGCAAAAGTTTATACTTTAAAAAAAAATTTAAACCTTAAATTATTGGTATAAAAGTTGTGTTCTTAAATAAATAGAGAAAGAAATATTCGTCCTTAAAACTAATTGCCCATATTTTTATATATCTAATTAAAATGGGTGTACTTATTAATCTAGTGTATTTTTAGTATTAAATAATTAAGAAAATAATATTTATAAAATTAAATCAATAATATTTTTTGTCAGTCTATCCATATTCGTGGATCAATTTAATAAATAATGAAGATTAACTTAATAATACGAATTAACTGCAAAATATCATGGATGAAAATAAAATTACCCTAACAAATTTGCACGTACATATATGCATTAAACATTTTCTTATTAAAATTAGTGTCTACAATTAAACTTACGTACACACAAGACACATAACATTAATTCTGTCTATGTTTGGGTCGTAGTTTAATATATTTTACAAGTTATAAAAAAGGTAAGAGAAGGTTTCTCGAAAAGCTAATTGGTCAACTCTTGAAATTATTTGGCATGTCAGCTGCAAAATTGGTAAAGTGGGAAAAATGAAATTTAGTCCACACAATCTATCAGTTTTAATTGGCGGGCACAGCTTTCCTCATTCACATTCACACTGGTTCGGGTTTTTGTATTAAAATTTGGGTGGAAATATTAGCACCCCATTTTTAATAACATTCTCATTTTTATTCAGTTATTGACAATTAAATAAGATATTTATTACTCGATTCTTGTGAGCTGAGTAAGGTGTCTGTTACTCTATTCTTGTGAGCTGAGTATAATACTATATACTCTTTCATTGATAACCGAGTAAGGCATTATCAAATTTATACTCGACACTTCACAACCAAGTAACATACACATTATTTGGTTGTCAAGAATTGAATGAAAAGTAAAAGTGTTTTCAAGAGATATTAGGGGTGCCAATATCACCACCCTTAAATTTTTGCCTTTTTTCAAAGATAAAATAAATATAAGCGCTAAATAAATTTAAGAGATTCTAAAAGAAAAAGGGATCAGAACCAAAGATAGAACTATAGAGCCATTGTGTAAATAACCATACTCTTGATTTTACCTGACATAGCATGATCATGACAAGAAATTATATTATTTTTGCCTAATTAAATACAATTTATTTGATTTAACTAAAACATGACATATCTAATCATTGTGAGACAAACGCAATTACAATTTCACGCCTTAATATAAATATAATGAAAATAATTTTAGCCATAACATATAAGTAGGTCAAATATCGTATTTTAAATATAACAAGTTCAAAGAAAATTCATCTCCGACAATGTTGGTTCTAATGATTTATTTTATTTATTTGTCAAACATAAAATTTTGTTAATAAAAATATGTTAAAAATTGATAATTTATTACAAATACAAATTCAACATGACAAATAAAACATTATCTAAGAGAACTTTGAAGTACATAGGTATAGACTGTATCTACATACCACACACGTCAATTATCTTTGGGATTAGCATAGGATAAGAATCAATTGAGTCGTTTTCTATGTTTTCTCATGTGACATTATATTATGAGGTTTTGTTACGTTTTACAATAAGAGATTCGATTTCTTTTAGGACATTTTGAATAGAGAAAATCTACAATTTCACATCGGACGAAATGGTATATAACGCAATTATGCTTAAGTGAGAATTGAACCTAAAATTTATAATTACGGTAGGATTTTTCACCCACAAACCCATACTGATGCCTAGAGTTTAACTAATTATGAAGATAAGTGATTCACATAATTTTAAATATTTTTGAGCACAACCAGTGGTTCACATAATTAGTCAAATTCATAATATGTAAAACAAATTTGGGATTATTCATGAGTCACGCTCAATTACAAACTCAAGAAATGACATAATCCATTTTGAAATGACGTCCAAATGCCCCACTTGTTAAAGTACTTCTTCTTAATTATTTCGATCATCTAGTTATTTTTAGAGTGATTTTGTTTCTATCCACTAAATCTTGTAATTAATCTACCCTTAAATTATAAAAATTTTAAATGAAGTTTCACAAAATTACCCTTTTTAAAATTGATTAGTATATCCACCAATTTTAATTAAATTATAATTGTATAACTTTAGATTCCTTTTTTATTAACATTCCTAATCTAGATATAATTCCTTTTAATTAGCTTTCCTAATTTAAATATAATTCCTTTTAATTAACATTCCTAATCTAAATATAATACCTTTTAATTAACTTCATCTTTACGTTTAAAAAAGTTTAAACGGTTTAGGGTTACTTCTGCGTTTGCGTTGATTGAATAGACGCCATTCTCTCCCCCTCTCTCTCTCACACACACACACACGAAAACAGAGTGAAAGAATGACCAAGTATATATAGTGTGTATTATATATATATATATATATAAGAGGGGATGACCAACTTTTCTGGCTTACGTTGCAAATAGACCTTGTCCAATAATTTACAATTTTTTTATTCATTAATCTTTTGGAAACCGAAACATTATAATTAATAATATAATTATTTAGTCTGAAAGTTAGACATGATATAAAAAACTTGGTATAATTTAAATTTTTAATCTTCCGTATTATGAGTTAGACTTACATAATACAAAAATCAAATTAGTTCAAGATTTTCGAAATTGTGGGTGCGGGTTTCTAAGGTTGGAATACAGATTTGGTGATTTAAAGAATATGAAACTAATCTAGGATTTGTAATAGGAAGAAGAAGAAGAAGAAGAAGAAGAAGAAGAAGAAGAAGAAGGCTGGGGAAAGAGTGATAGTGGGAAGAAGAAGAAGAAGAAACACTTGGAGAATCGTTAAAACCGTAAGGAGAAAGGGGTTAAATTTTGTTTTTGTTATTTTACTGCAAAGTTAATTAAAATTTACTCATCTAAATTTTTAAAGTGGTTATACTTATTAATTTAGTAGATATTTTCATATTAAATTATTATTTAAAATAATATTTATAAAATTAAATTCATAATATTTTTTTGTTAGTTCATCCACGCTCGCAGATTAACTTAATATGTAATGCGGATTAACTTAACAATGTGGATTAACTTCAAGATTTGGTGGATAGAAATAAAATCACCCTATTTTTATTCAATTTATTGCTCCGGTGCACTTTTCAGCATGGTTCAAACGTCAAAGTATCGGCCGACACTAATATGATATGGCCGATACTGATACGATATAGTCAATACTGAGTCAAAATAAAGGTAGTCGTGACACAATATGTGTAAATACTGATATTTTATTAAATCGGTGATATTTCATCGAAATTGCACCAAGTCGCTAATATTTCGCAATATTTCACTGAGTTGACTTTGTATATTGAAAAAAAAATGTTGATTTGTTACTAAATAACTTGGTTAATCTTTACTTAATTAAATTGGTAACTAATGAAAAAAATTTGGTACTTTGTTCAAATGTAATTTGTTAATCTTTACTTAATTAAATTGTCAACTATTGAAAAAAAATGTTGATTTGTTTCAAAGTAATTTGTTAGTCTTTACTTAATTAAATTGGCTTAATCTGTGTTGGCTTAATCTTTTGAGTCATCTAACCATTCATCTCATATTTACCCCACAAGTGCTAATTATCAACCTTCTTTATATTCTTATTTCTTATTATTGGAGTCCTGTGGTAATGATGTTGAGTATAATTCATATCGTTATTTCAGGCTTAATTGACTTATATTTGAGATATTTGTACCTCATAAAATTGTATTGTTATCTATTTATTGAACTATAATTTTAAATTGTATTACTAAATTGTATCTAATTGATTGATCTTATTAATTTCATACTTTAGAATTTTTCTATATTTTTTTTGAAATTTTTGGGGCCTTTTAAATAACAAATCGATGTGTATTGCCGAAACCAATACTAATATCAATATCCAAGTTAAAAATTGAGTGACTGAGTTAGCCTCCAAAATTGCTACTCTGAACCACGCTCCAGCTGTCTCAAAATATAATTATGCTTCTGAAGCTATATATAGTGCCCAAGATAATTGACTTTTAATCACAGATTATACTATTTTGAAAATAGCAGAAAACTTACGAATATGGCTAGATTGTTGACAAGTGATTCTTAATTAAGAGGAATGGTCATTAAGGTTGAATTTTTTCCCAATATAGTGTTTTCAAAAATCTTTGTTCCCAAAATGGTACCCTCTTCATCTTTGTTCCCAATATGGTGTGTTTTTAAAAGTGGTATTAGGGATACCAATTTTGTAAGTAAAATCGGCATCAATAATACCAATTTCGGCTATTAAAATGGCATCGTCAATGACACTTTTTAAAATAGAAATTTGTGAAATTTTTAAAAACGGCATCACTAATTCCAATTTCAACATAGAAATAGGTATTCACAATACCAATTTTAACATTTATATTTTTCTAATTTTTGAAAACGGCATCAGTGATGCCACTTTTAGTCATAAAAATTGATAAAATCATTACAATTTCATATTTAAAAACGGCATTACTAATGCCAAGTTTAAATTTTTTTATTTTACACGGGATGGGCGTTTCAAAAGAGAAGATGGCATTACTGATACCAATTTCACTTTCATATATTACGCATCTCCTAGCAAAACCACACAAGCCCTAGATCTAAATTAGTGACCTTCTCCCATTGTTCCACCGATACGCCGACAGCCACCGCGCTCCCTCTCACCGCCGACAGCCACCGCGCTCCCTCTCACCGCCGACGGCGTCCGCTCTCCCTCTCCCCATCGACGGCCACTGCTCTCCTCTCTCCCCATCGACCACGACACCTCCCCTCTTCACACTTCCCCTCCGCCGCCTCCTCCGTCGTCGCCCTCTTCCGGTCTCCCCTCTGCCTTCCTTTGTCTCCGCTGGAAGAACCCCACGCCGAGCTCAGTGATTACCCACGCCGTGCTGTGTCTCCGATTACCCTCTGCCGTGCGCCACTATTTATGTAGAAAAATTTGGTAAGCCAAGCCCTAATTTTTGAGTTTTTGTTAGTTTATTTGAGCTTTTTTTTTGGGTATTTTTTGATTTGGTGTTTGAAATTGATAGGAAATTGATTGTTTATTTGAGCTTGTTTTTTGGTTATTCTTGGTTTGGTGTTTGAAATTGATAGAAAATTATTTGTTTTAGCTACATCATAGGACATGGCACACTAATCTTATGATTACACAACATACAAGAAAAAAAAATTCAAACATAATAAGAGCAAAAGTGGTATGGAGCAAGAATTGAAGATGGAGATGGAGGAAGATATAAGATGAAAACATCCGTGGGTTGTGGGAGAAAAAATATACTCATTTATGAAACTTATATGATGATGAAAAAAGGAGAAAGAAAATCTCAACTATGGAATATTCCCAATGTTTAAGTTTAGGACCTCAAAACTTGATTACTCTCGAAATGGAATAAAAATTAAATGGACTTTGTGTCCTCGTTTGCAGACATATATATATGTATGTATATATGCACAAAAATGCGATACATATTTTTTAAAAACGATACAGTTCCAATACACTTTTTCATTACCTTAAGAATGCCTCATCAAACACCTGGGGATCTCTCCATCATTCTAAAGAAAATGTAATTCACATCCTAAAACACGAAAAAAATGTCTTTAACTACCCACTTTTTAATTTCTTAGCGGAGTAACATTGCGAAAAAAAAAATTAAATATAAGCAATATTACATAGCAAAAAGAAATAAATAAATTGAAATTCACAACTCAAAAATAATTTTCAATCAACTATATATTTTTTTTTCACTTTCTCTATAGATACTCGAGTACAAATATGTATTACTCATAGGTGGTTGGTTACCTCATTATCGATTTGGACCTGTGGGAGGCGTAAACTTTTTTTATTTAGCATGTTTAATTTATGCGTACTCCTTTTGTTTTGGTGTTTAATGTCTGCTAATTAACTTGAGGCTACAAATATTGGTGCCATTTGTCCCCCATTAATATATATATATATAGATAATTATTTTGATAATAATATTACTCATAATTTAGTGAATATTTTATGACTCCCGCTTTAAATTAGAACTTCAATATTTTTTTTGTGAATCTATACTATTATAAAACAAAAGTCACCGCAGTCGATTATCACAATGAATTTTGGTATTTATTATTTTGCCTCTCGTATTTTTGTTTTGACATTAAAGTTATAATTTTGTTATAACTTAAACATGTTACTACTTCATCACTAAGAGAGAAAATAGGGTGTGCGTAAGTGTTTAGTTAAATGCTTTCAATTTAAATTATATATTTATTAGAAGGAAATCGTAGACACGAATAGCGTGTGCGTAAGTCTTTAGTACACCCAAATAGGAATTTATTTTTTTAACAATATAACCATTCTATTTTTTTAACTTATGATGCGTTTTTTAAACAATATAACAAAACTAAATTAATGTTAATATTCGAGAAAACCGAGAAACCGAGTGACAAACTATAAATATATTAACAGTGAGAGTTACCATTTTAGGAGGACTTGACTATTATTTTTTTATTTTTTTTAATACTAAGCATGTGGGTGAGCTGTTTGGCAGCACAATAGTTCATTGTAGTTTGAGTATTATAGTATTTACTAAATTGAAGATTACAAATTCCACTGCTGCATTGGGCTAATATTTGAAGTGCTTTTGTAATATATTATTTGAAGGTACGAAATGGCAGAGGAGCTTTTGCCTGTGTTATGTTACTGGGGGGGATCCACTTTTATTGGGTCAATGGGCTACAGTTTCGAGGGGTCTCCTAAGACGGCCGTTATGATGAATGCCAACTCAAACTACAATGAACTATTGAACAAGATATATTGTGTGATGAAATTGGATAAAACAAAGTTCAACATAAAGATTAATTTTCGGTGCCCCACAGCCATTCAAGCGGCTTCCACATATTATACGGCTTTAGAGATTAACGATGACTCATTAGTGGAGGTTATGATAGGTGTTTTGAAGAGAATGAGTTCTATAACCATGTTAGAGTTGTTCATAAAAGTCGAACCAGTTATGATTGCCACAGTAGGAGATCCTGATTTCCCTCTCATGTTAACACAGAATTCCGTACTGTACAGAGAGATGTGTCGAGGTTCAGCTATGAATACTGCGGATATTGGGGGTGCTTTGATACTATTACAGGTATATAATTAAATTCATACGCGTGTGTGTACTAATTTACGATACTAATTATTTTTTTTTTTACAATTTGGTACTCGAGATATGGGCTTGGGAGAGATTTACGCATGTTAGACCGGAGCGCGTGATTGCAGAAGTGATACAGGGAGATGGGGATTTTGAACCAGTTCGAGTGCCGTATGGGACTAGGTATGACAAAGTTAATACTATATAAATTATGTTATTTAATAGACTACAACTTAATATTTTTACACCTACTGTTAAGATGAATCAAAGTTAATATTATTACATTTACTAATAATTGTATAAATGTGTAATGACTTTGAAATAGGTGGAAGGAAAGGTTTTCATTGAAATCCACACCTACTAATTGTCTTTCATTCTATCGGGACTAATTAGAAGTTATGAGAGATGATCAGGTTTAAATTCGAAAAACTTATATGTTAACACAAAAATTATTGTGCCTTGTATATTCAATGTTCATTGTATCTTATTATTTATTATTTGCTTTTCAGATAATATGGGAGCCTTACTCAGCTGAGGTGATCGCTACATTGCCCGATTATTGCCTCAATGGGAAGGAGATTTGGCGTTCCGTTTCACCACTCATATGCTATGCGATTGTAGAATGGCACTTACCAGATCGTGTCATGCGGCAGTTCGGATTGATGTAGGGGATACCGCCTTATTTTGACACAAGCGTTGAGCTTCATAAGACCGATGAACGCGATCGTGTGGGCTACAATTGGGTAGAAGTATACGCTGATTTCATCTCACGATGGAATAAGCGCCGCGAGACCATAGCAGTGGCAGACCCGCTTATCGGCCATGTTACATATGAGAGTCCGTACTTTGTGTGGTACCGAAGAATTACTCGCCGATACATAGTTCCACCATCAGTTGTCGTACCACATGTTGGAGCATTACCCGTGGCTAGCCTTTTACATATAGTGGTATTTTTATTAATGCTTTTGTAATATTTTGTCTTGTTCAATTCTAAATCGCTGGTATAATTTGACGAGACTTTCTTAATTAATAAATGCAGGGCGATTCCTTAGCCAAGATAAATGCACTAGCGCGACAGTTAGTTGAGGACCCGCACCATTCACATCCTGCTTAAGTCCAAATTTTAACATTGTCTGAAACAACGCTGCAGTCAATTCAACAAGACCATCGACTTCGCATTGACCCGCTGGAGGTCCAACCTCCTCCTCCAACAGCTATACCACGTCCCCCCGCACGTGGAGTGGTTCGTAGGCGTAACCCACCAAAAGCACCACTCCCCACTCCCCACCACTTACTACGTCCACAGCACCAATCCCCACCACCTCTCCACCACTTACTACGTCCACAGCACCAATCCCCACCACCTCTCCACCACTTACTACGTCCACAGCACCAATTCCCACCACGACACCACCTAGTATCTCCACATCGCCACTCCCCACCAGTTTTCCACCACGTATCACCCCATCACCCCTTATCTCAGCCCCTACACGACCTATTACATCCACAGCACCACTCCCCACTAGTTCTCCACCACGTAGTCCTACCATTGCACCTATCTCCACCACCCGTCCACCATGCATATTCATTTGTTTCTACTTTGACATCTTCTTCACCATAGTTGGAGAATAGCAACCAATATCTACCGTCATTTGGATCGCCTTACATGCCTACTCAGACTGGTTCATTAGCAGTTACACCATTGCCGACATTGTCGTCTTCCCCTACTACAAAGGTGTTGACACAATTGCCCAGTATTGAGGATGTAGATGCTACTACAGTTGCTATTGGTAAAGGTGTTGGGAGGGGGAGAGGTAGAGGGAGAGGTAGGGGGAGAGGGAGAGGGAGAGTTGCAGGTGCAGGTGGGATTGAGGGAGATGGAGAGGGATATGGAGTTGTAGATGCACATGTTGGTGCAGATCACGAGGGGAACGGCAGGCCTAAAAGAACGAGGAAACACCCTGCTTGTGGTACATAGTATGTTTATGGGGGTTTGCTACTTTAGATGGACTTATTTTTTGGGGTATATGTTTAGACATATGGTATTTGATATTTTTTGGGTTATGTATGTATGTTTGAGGTTGTTTTAAATATTTGTGAAACAGGTTAAAAATTATCGGATTGGTCTAAAAACAAATGGAACTCTGCCAAAATTTTGTTGGAATGACTTGGCCAAAATATTAACTTTTTTTGGGTTTTGTTGAAAATTTTGTTTCAATTAGGGCTTGGATAGATGTTTCATTATCTGTGTATCAATGTTTTATTTATGTTTCAATTACTTGTGTTTTATTATGTTTTGAGCATAATGTTTTGAATCATATGATTTTGAAAAGTCTCGATGACTTCTCATAATAAATTAAACTTTTGAATTATTATTTTCAATTACTTGTCAAGCTTTAAAAAGGTGATGTTCTTCATTGTCTAGTCACCTTAAAAAACTGTAAAAACCCATGCGTGATAAGTACACTTTTACATAATTGTTAGCAGTTTAGCTTTAACAGTATTTATGACTAAAACTTTAGTCATAAATCAACAAACACATCAATGTGTGATTTTACAACACTTGAAAATATCAGTGACAAGTCAAATCACTCATAATAGCTGTAACTTTAAGTCTGACCCTATTTATGCAGTTGTAGCAGTGATTAAAAATATCAGTGACATGTCAAATCACAATTGCTTTGTAGTGTGTTGTAATATCATCGAACTGTAGCAATGCATGTATATGTAGACCTTATATAAGCACAACCTGTAACTTGTTAAATTAACTTACATATTTTTGCTATCAATCATAACAATAATGGCATCTTCGAGCTCAAATATCAACCCTGATGGATTTTCATACTGTGATGAAATTAATCTGTGTCTTGCTTGGAAACAAGTGACCCGTGATGGTACCTGGTGTGACCGGGATAACCTTCAAACATGGGAGCGAATGGCTGCAATTTTTAATGAAGAACCTAAGAAAGAGAGCTCTTTATGGAAGAACAGGGTTGTAACACCTGAAGAACTTGCTCAATTATGGGCAAAGGTTGAACCAGCCGTTGTAAAATGGAACCGCTTTTACAATGAAAAAGAAAGGCGTACTCTGCATCCAACATTTTTAATTAATTATCCTGGAAGTAGAGCTCACTATCTCGCAAAATTCCACAGCGAAGTTAAGAATGAAATGGTAAAAAATTTGCTTTTTTAGATTACATATTTTATTATTATATAGTTGACATTTATTTTTAATACTTTAACGCTTAATAACTTAAATTTTCTTTCCTGCAGGAAGAACACGCTGATCTCATGTACTTAGTGGAAGAAGGCGTAAAGTTTCCCTACAAGATGTACTGGTGTTTCCTTAAGAACATTATCAATTGATATTTTCTATTAACTATGTAATGTGTTTCTAGTTTGTAATGTTAAGTTGATTTCTATGTATGTTTGTTGCTGTCTATTTATGTTTTATTAATTTTCATGTGTAATGTTTTTAGATTATGAAACTTGTAACTACGGACACTTATATGAAAGTATTTGTGTCTAATTATGTATTAAGCTTTTAATTAATGAAAAAATGTCTTATTACGTTTAAATAATTAAATTAATAGTATCAGTGAATAGAATAATACAATTACACTTTAATAATAATCAAAAAAATACTGTAGAATAAGTCCCAAAATTAAAATACAAAAGAAAACAATAATTCTTGAAAAATAATTTTTTCTATGAAATAAATAAGAAAACAAATGATATGGAAAAAATATTTATAAGGAAAAATTAAGAAAAACAAGATAACTACTTAAAAATAATATATATTAATAATAATACAAGAAATTGATAAAGTGTGAATAAAAATTGTTTATTGAGTTGAAAGGAATGAGTGAAATTGTTCATTATAAACAAAAAAAAAAAAGAAGTAAATGGAGATCACCCTTAAAAAAACGACGGCACAGTTGATGGGATTTAATTTTTTTTTTTTAATTGGCATCAGTAATGCCGTCTTCTCTTTTGAAACACTAACCATCCCGTGTAAAAAAAATAAATAAAAAAAATTTTAAACTTGGCATCAGTAATGCCGTTTTTAAAGATAAAATTGGAATGATTTTATCAATTTTTATGACTAAAAGTGGCATCACTGATGCCGTTTTCAAAAATTAGAAAAATATAAATGTTAAAATTGGTATTGTGAATACCTATTTCTATGTTGAAATTGGAATTAGTGATGCCGTTTTTAAAAATTTCACAAATTTCTATTTTAAAAAGTGCCATCGACGATGCCGTTTTAATAGCGGAAATTGGTATTATTGATGCCGATTTTACTTACAAAATCGGTATCCCTGATACCACTTTTAAAAACACACCATATTAGGAACAAAGATAGACAGGGTATCATTTTGGGAAAAAAGATTTTTGAAAACACTATATTAGGAAAAAAGTCCATTAAGGTTGACAAATCTATGCATAATGTTGAAGTCGTACATATTTGAATAATTGCATTCTTAAAGGTCTATCATTTTATCCTTTAGCTCTTATATTGTTCGGCTGTGATTGGATTATATGTAAACGTTGTATTTGGCTTACCATAAAAAGTGTGCAGCTGTTTTCTATACTTCTACTAATTGGCATTGAAAAATAATTGTAATTTATTTTTACACTATTTTCTGCATCATAATGCAAACAAACTATACACTAGAAAATAGTATAATTGAATTTTCATTATTTATGAAATCAATCAAACAAATACATGTAATTAAGACATTACGTTTTCATGAAAAACTTTATACAAAACAATTTTCACTTCTTTGAATTTTTGAAAAAATCAAACAAAACTAGATCTAAGGTTAAAGTCTATTAAATTAAATTTACATAATATCAAGTCAAGGTTTGAACCCAATATTTTGTGTTACATTATGTGTTTGGTATTTGTACGTAATTGTTTAACTCAGATGACAAAGTAATTTTCTAAATTTTAGTTAAAACATTTGTTAAATTTTCTTGTGATTTGTTTACTTTGATCCTTTAAAGTTTGAATTATTGATGGCCAAAATTCAAACTTAATTTAATGATGAGTATTATCAATAATTAATAAAAAAAATTACACTAAATAAAACTTTCCAATTAAATAAAAAGGCAATTAAGTATAAGGGCTCATTTTAATAATAACATAATTATAAAGGATACTTAAAAATTAGCCGTGTAAATTAAAGATACTGTACAAAAAAAACACTAATACCCATTTTTTATAACATCTCACGTCTCATTATGACACTAACAGCAACTAGAATGTGCTAAATACATTTAACACATTCTAAACAACAACTAGAAGGTGCTAAATGCATCTAGCAACACTTTTTCAACAACAACCAAAAGGTACTAAATGCATCTAGCACAATCGATTGCAAAACGATCTCTGATCGTCTTAATTTTCGTGTGAATATGGTAACTTTGTCTTCCGAATAACGTATCCAAAAATCAACTAAATTCAATGATTCAATTAAAAGTTATATTTGTTTTATGATTGCCTTGCAGAAAGAAGAAGAAGAAGAAGATGATGAGAAGGGAGCTCCTCCCGACCATATGATCGGAGAATCAAGTGGTAGTGGTGATGAAAGAGGTGAGGTCGTTGGTGAGACAGAGGGAAGTATTTGATTGTTGAATGGAATCTAAAGAGAGATATATATACGAGGTAATGGAAGTTTAGGTGGGGGAGAAGGGGCTAAGAAATGTTTATATTAGGAGTATTTTTGTCCAACAGCATTTATTATTATTTTTAAATAAATTAATATTATAAAAAGTGTCCTCATTGCAAAACCAAATTATGAAATTAGTATTACTTCACTTTATTAAACATAAGTTTGTCCTTAGTATTATAAAATATTTCGGAACGATATCTTATAACCAATTATCTCTTAAATAAATATTGATCTTATTATATGAAGCTTCTCGGTTCCGTTTATTAGTATTTTAATGTGAATATTTTATTGAAATTTAAACGGGAGGGCAGCAAAATTGACCGCCGTTTGCCTTACGTTGACTACTCTTACACCGAAGATTAATTAAACAAAATCTTTAGTTTACAATGGCTATTAGTATTTAAAAATAAATGTTTTTTTTGTGTGTGTAATTTTAATTTGCAACCCTTGAAAAAGAATACAAAAGTAATTAAGTTTATAAATTAAATAAACAACAGAAAAGTAAGTAGTCCTTTTCCTAATTATTCTCTTGCTGATAAACAATTTTCTTTTAAATCTACAAAATAGGCAACTTAAAAAAAGAAACACAGTCTTTAAACGTGTTACAAAAAAACTTGCTAAAACCTCATGAATAAATAAAACAAAATTTAAAGAAGTACTAAATTTAACACTAATAGTCTAATACTCATATAGAGTCTTATATATTCTTTCCTTCTCTTAACTTAAATTTTGCCGGCACACTTCAATATTTCGCTTTCATTTAAATCAAAATTCAAAATTATTATTATTATTATTATTATTATTATTATTATTATTATTATTATTATTACATAGAATACTATATTCACATAGCGCTCTCGATCACCTGTATTTAAACACTAAGTTACAGGCAAACTTGTATGAAACCTCAGTGTTTTCTTCATGTCTATGCTTGCATCTGCACTAGTTTTCTCGAATTTGCAAATGCATCGGCTCAACGAATTGATTACTCAGAAAAATAAATCATAATTAACCACTACAATTAATTAAAACTAAAGGATGATTAATTGAGGAGAGAGAAAATTGCTTGCAGATTCTCCCATGTGCTTAGCTCACTTTCCAACGTATAGCTTCATGAATGACGCATTATCTTTATTTATTCAATTATTCTCACCAAACAAATTCTAAAAATTTCAACCCTTTTGCATTATTAAACGTTGATGTTTTCTTTTGGTAGAAAATTGTTTAGGTGGAGGAAGGTTGCTCCAGTACTCTAAACCAAGTATTTATAGTAATTTTTACAAATTGCTTACTAAAAAAACTGCCAGGATCAAACTAAAAATTTATAAATGAAATATTCAATTTCTTACTAATTTAACCACCTCTAGTTGATTTATACATTAAACTAGATTGACATGCATATGTGATGTATATGCTATTCAAATATACTTAGAGATGATAATAAAATTCAACTCGGTGGGTCTCTGACCTAGCCCAACCCCGGTAGGACGGGTTTGAGGGTCGTTTTTTTTAGCCCTAGTCCAGTTTGGGTTTCAAAAAAATAACTCGGATAGAGTTTAGAGCGGGTTAGGGTTTTGCCTTTAAAAACCCGACCCGACCCGACCCGACCTGACCTGTGTACATCTATCTTATTATATATTATACAATATCACGCTGGCATGCCCTAGCTCAATATCTCCCTTCTCTACTCGATACGCTAATTAAATTTGATCTCATTCTCTTGTTTGCATGTAATTTCTTTTTATGATTCTTTCAAATAAAGTGAAAATCTTTTGAAATAGATTTAATTTTGCTCGATTTAAGTTTTTGCATCGTTGATTTGACAAAATTTAGTCAAAATTAGGGTGGATTTTATTTTTGTATTTGATTTGGCAACGTGTAGTTAAAGTTTGGGGTTGGGCGGGTCAGGTTTTAATATATTTATGCGGAGTGAGTTTGAGTTTCAAAAACAAAACATGTATTAGGTTTGGATCGGGCAACTGGAACTACAACTGCAAGTCGGGTTTGGTATTGGTCAAACTTATCCTATAACGACACGTTGCCATCCCTAGGTATATCTAGTTCAAACTAAAATCTAAAATAAAGATGTTAAGTAGTTTAGTAGTTAAGTAATAGATTATTTTGTCAAGGTTCAAGATTCAAAATCTCTTGTAAACATATTTTTTTTTATCAAAAAAGCATGACATAGTTTCGTAAGGATAAATTAGGTAATTTAAAAATTTGACACAGTTTCATAACAATTAAAATAAATTATGCCTTTATATAATAGTATAGATAATTCAATGCAAAAGTACTCCTAAGGCCCCACCCATATATATATATAGATAGATAGAAATATGGATATTGATTATATATTAAGCCTCAAGGGCATCTTTATATGACATCGAAATCAGCAGAAATCCCGTTCGCATATTCTTTGATGTACGGATTTGTAATATAGTAATATTGGCCTAATTAATTTAATTTACTCCTAGATCGATCTAATTGATTAATCATATTTAAACTGCACCAACTTATATTTTAAAAAAATATTATTGACTAAATAATTTTGACTTGTGTTATGCACTTGTAGATGGCTGTGCATTATGCTTTTATAAACATATAATTGTACTTTGAAGACAAAGATACTTTATCAACAGAATCACATTGTTATTTGAAGTTATTATTAATAATGGAGTTGGATACAAAATATAGCTAATGCCAGTTTAATTTGGAGTGCAAATCTTGATTATCTTCAACTCTTTGGGTTGGCTTAGATTGTAGGTAAACTTGTTTTTACATGGGTAAAAGTCACGGTGATAAATACTCTCACTAATTCACTAATTTAATTAGGTTTCATTTGATTATAAAATAGAGTAATATAGAAAAAATATTTATCTATGTGAGAAATTGCAAAATAAGTTGAGGGATGCAATTAGATGTTCTCTTACTTTTTAGTTTTTTTCATGGAAAATTTTCTTTGAACGACGAGGAAGAAACAATTTCTATAAAAATAAAGAAGGATAGAGGACATCGATCTACTCATAAAAATAAACTTGAGATTATTACATATTTCAGCTTATTTTACGATTTTTCATTTTATTATTAAACAGATCATTAATGAACTCCACTGGTTCAAGATATTTCTTTAACAAAAAGTGCATGATTATGCATTTATTTATAAGACATTAAGACCCAATAAATAAAGTGATATTGGTTAAGGAAACTTTTTTTTTGCTGCTATTGCTTATTAGGCCATCTCCAATGCCTAGTGTAAAAGTGGGTATTTAACCTATCAACAAAGGTGAAAACGCAGCAGGAAAAAGACAAAGATAGCCCCACGACACATGATGTATCGGTGGAGGAGTGGTGTGTTTGGCCGACATATGATGTGTCGTGCCATTGCTTAATTTCCCACGACATATCATGTATCGTGGCAGCGCGGGCGCCTTCTTCTTTGGCAACAGAAAAGAGGGTACACATAGTTCTTTAATTTTGGTTTTCTAATTTGTTGTTAAAATTATTAATTATTTTTTACATTTCACCAATACTTTGCAGCAGAGGTGCAGAGCAAGTGAGAATAAATGATAGAAAGAGTGATATGAGTGAGTAAAGAAAATGGCAATATTAATTACATAGAAATAACATGTTTACCACGAAAGAGGGCCAGCAGGGCACGACACATGGCCAACCTATGTTGAACATGCACAATTTTTCTCTCACGATACATTATGTGTCATGGAAGGCTATCTTCCTTAATCCGATATGTCATGCATCGTGTAGTGTATATAATCGTCGGCAACTAAATTTTGGTTTCATATAACTTTTTTTCTACCCTTTAAATTTTTACATAGTCGAGTGGGGATGAAAAATAAAAATTTAACCTTTTAATTTTTAGGGGGTCTTAGAGGTCTTTCTCAAGCTTTTATTATTAGTGATTCTAAAGTGATGATCTCTCCAGTCTCTCAAAATGTGGAGCCGCCGTGGAAATTAATTGGCAGCAATGGTTCATGATATTAGAAGTCCTACGGCTGAGTATCGGCAGAATTTTTTCCATATCCCGAGATCATTTAATGCAGTAGCTCATTGAATTGTTAATTTTTTTGTTAATGGCTCTCTTTCTATTGATTGGGAGTCCATTCTTCCTGTCCTATTAGTGGATGTGTTAATTAGGTAGTGTTGACTCTGGTTAAGTATATTTTATCTCGTTTTTAATGCTAAAAATAAAAATAAAGTTAGACCCATAACTACCTAAATAAAGTAAAAGGAGATTATTTTATGAGAGTAGAAAAATGTCATCGGGTTACAAAATTGTCGGTGAACCACTATTTTATTTGAAGAGAAACAAAAAAAAAAAAAAATAGTTAATGTCGAATGTGAAAATATATTTTGATGTTGGGGGCTTAGATTTGGAGTTTTGGACCTTTTGAAGTTTCGGTTATGTAGCCGCTACTAGGCTCGTGGGCCTGGTTCATGTATAACCGAGACTTTTGGAGGAAAATGTGAAGATTGATTCTCACTTGGCTACAAGTAAGAGTATTCAAAAATAAAAAATAAATAAATTATACTAAAATTTTATAAGATTGCAAAATTATTGAAATTGCAATTCCAGACATTTGTAGTTTCGTTGTTTCATTAATTTATAGGTTCATTTAGAAGGAATTTTGTCAACAATTATTCTTTGAAGTTATATTTTGTGGATCTATGTAGTATTTTATAGAGTAATTTTGAACCTTTTGTAATGTGTCAATGTGTCTCCATATGATTATAAGTGACTCGTTAAATTTGATAATTTTAATATTTTCCTTCTTTGGGTTTAACAAATGAGAGTACCTTTTATTTTAATCTGACCTCACATAAAATAATATATATAAAAAATCTTTGAAGAGCGGGTATACTACTCTTCAAATTTAAAGGCTCGTGAGTTTTAAAAACTTTTGCTTTTATATGCAGGTATGTCCAATGTTCGAGTCCCGCAGTCTTCCCCTTCTAACTTGAAAAAAAAAATTAGGGTGCTGTTTGGTTCACTAATTAAAAATTATTTTTTAGTCTATTTTCTTAAAAATTGTGTTTAATTAAAAAATTAGAAATCAATATTTAAGAATCTCTCACATCATACATTTAAAAAGAACGCATCAAAACTTTTTTTCATTTTTTTTAATAATTATTTTTAAAAACTCAATTTCAATTTTTTTTAAAAAAAATTTAATTCAGAAACTCCAACCAAACAATACTAGATGAATCAAACTAAAAATAGAAATCCGGACAATAGTGTTTATCTCTATTTTACTGTATTTCTGTGGTGATTTAAAGCATGTGGTGTTTTTACGTTATTTTTGTAGTGTAATACAGTAGAATTTATTAGAGGATCTCCAAATTGGAGATGGGGGTCATGTACACCAGCTTCACCTCGATATTAATAGTGAAGGGGAGATTGTGCCAACTGCAATCTGACTTAATTTCACAAGATAGTGTGCCGGCACACTGTGGCTTAAGAAATGGAGTTGCGAATTAAATTTGAATAGCAATTCGTACAAATTAGAGATGGGGGTTCGGTACACTAACTTCAATTTTTCATGGCTACAAGCTATTTAACCGGTGTTTGGATAGGGGTTCGCGCAAATTCTGGGAATAGAGTTGTAGACGGGTAACATAGCGAAATTCTCACAAAATGGGGTGCAAACTTTATTAATATTAGAGGATGGGATGTCAATAGGAAGAAAAGTAAAGGATATTTTTGGAAATAAGTATTTTTTTCCGAGTAATTATTATGTCTTCTTAATTTTTAGTTTTTTAAAGTGTGACAATTAAATTGGGATAGATGGAGTAATAATTTTCTCTATCGGATGCATATTTTTGGCCACTTGTTTGAAGGCCAAATATTTTAGCCAAGGACGACATTTTGTATTTAGGACAAAACATTTCAAATTTATAAATCAAAATAAATTAGATAAAATTAAAGGTCAAATATCAATTATGTCCTCTGACTAAAATAAATTCCAAAACAATCAAACATAGTTCAAAAATATAAATTAACTGTAATCACGCATACCAATATCACATTAGATAAGTCAACCCAAATTTCAAAAAGTTCAAACAGTAACAATTTACTCCATCAATAATTCAAAATTAAAGGCGTTACGATGTTAGGCATTTTGAGGAACAAAAAATAGGCATACAAACAAATACAACATAATATTTGATTGGAACATTTTGTAATAGGCATTATATCAAACACATACATATTTTACAAAATGAAAAATACATTATAAATAAAACATACATTATATCAAAGACATATAGACATTATAAATCGTGAAAAAGATGGGCGTACTCATCTCTTCAGTGGTGGAGAACTGGTGTCGGCCAGTAGGATTGCCTTTGAACTTTCCTCTACCCATATTATTATATAGAATAGATAGATTTACCTCACCTTCTCTCTTTTGATTAAAATTTGTTTCATCTAAAAATTGAAACTTTGATTTGAAAAAGAAGCAACAACTTGTTTTGGATTTTTGTGTTTGCTTTTTTAATTGATTGGGTTCCTTATATTGAATTATAAACCCAACATAGCACTTTTTTATCTCAGTGAAAATGGAATAATAATAATAATCATCACAAAAGGAATAAAACCCTAGTTAATCACAAAAGGAATAGAACCCTAGTCGCCATCCTCGGCGCAAAATATAGTGGAGAATGAACCCCTCTTTCACAATGAAAATGGAGAGGAGGAACCAATTTTTTAATCAAAACAACTTTTCTTAGATTGGATATGTAGGTCGGAAAATACCTTAGAAGGGGGTGAATAGGGTTTTTGAGACTAATTAATTGTATTTTAAAAATGGTTTCAAATAAAGTTTAAATAATAAAACTTTAATACAAAGTTTATCATGGACGTAGGTATATAAATCAATCACACAAGCAATTAACAAATATAAGAACAAGAAAATAGAGAGATTGAGTTTAAAGAGATTGAACCGAATAAGCCAATGACATTTTGTTTACGCGGTTCGGTTATTTAGACCATATGTTCACGCCCGAGTAGTGCCCTCGAGAAATTTCACTAAAATCGATTTTCTTCTGGGTGAAAATTAAACATTTATAAGTGTAATCTTTCTCACTACACTCTACAAGTATTATTCTTTTCACAGCACTCAACAAGTGTGATTCTTAATACCACACTGAACACAATAAATGCTCTTGCTATTTTATTAAAAAAATATCTCACAATTTGGCTAATAAATTGTTTTGGTGACAAATACTAGTATATAATAACTCTCAAGTGTATTTGAAGATTACAAATAATGTGCACACTAGAGTTATTAAGATTGATCAAAATATATAACTTAAGAATGAAAAATATGATCAATGCATAAACTTAAAAACTTGAATAATGTAGATATATGAAAAATGAGATTGTGTGATTATTCAAGTTGTTAAAAATGAGTCTAAAACCTTATATTTGTAGCTAGAAAAACTTTATAGCTGTTGGGAGCAATTATCAAAAGTTATGGGTCAAATGTAGACATTTTTCAAATCTCCAACTACTAGTTTCTGGGCCATCAGTCTACTGAGCAAGCTCATCATTCGACTAAGGCATCTCATTAGTTGACTGATGAGCCATTTTCCAACCTACCAAAATTTCAAATTTTGGACTTTTACATTTTAGTTCCAAAATCAATTTTAATGCTTTAGGGACTTTAAGAATATGTTCCTAAGACACCTATTTGGGAAAAACTTAAAGTAAGCTCAATTGAATTTAATATGAATTTATTTCGAAATCGATTTGTGTAAGAATGATGATTTCAAAGGGATTTTGTTTCAAACTTGTTTTCAATCAAGCAAACAATAATATGTGATGTATTTGAGCTATATATAATCGTCAAAAAAGAAACTTTACGTATATCTAAAATACTCATTCAATATGAAAATAAACGAGTACTCAAGAGCTTAAAAAGTTTCTCCGGTTTCTCACTTACTTTGAGCTTTTGATCCTCATAGATATGGCATTATAAAAAATGCTTTGACCATTGTTGAGGTGAGTGAAGAAGACTAATGTATTTTGAAATAAATTTGTAGATGATTAATTTCACCATCGATTTTGTTGGTTTTGTACCACGTATATATAAATATAGATTGTGGCCATACTTTTAAAAATATTTCATAAGTAATTACACATTGTTAATTAAAATTTATTGTTATTATCAAAATAAGATTAGTGACTTTAAGGTCAACATGATATATAATTAATTTAGGGGATAGAAGGGGATAAATGAATAAATTGAAGGGATTCTTTGACCGTAGTAATTGGGTAGAGACAATTTATTTAAGGCGAGAGAAATATGATAGCTCCGTTTGTAATTGGGTAGAGATAAGATCATATCTCTTATCTTAATTAATAGAGTATTCTAGAGTGTTTGTTGGTATAAAAAGGGTAATATAGAGAAAGTGCACAAAAATAATAATATTAACATAATTAAAATTATTAAAAAATAACTAGGACTTTTAACAAAATATAATACTTTTTTAAATTGTCTGTCTTTAAAACAATGTGTTCAAAATGTGTGTCTTTGAGTAAATTTATTTAAAAAATATGGGACCTTAGACTAATTTTCTATTTAATTTATTAACTAAACACGAATTTCTAAAAACACATCAGAAAATTGGTTCTAAAATGGTAATCAAGCAGGGGCTTCATATTTATGTTTTGTGTAAAATTTACACAACTTGTAAAAAATTCATATCCAATAGTATTTTAAAAATGAATCTCCAACAATATTTCTAAAATGAGTTTTTTTTTCTTCGTAAAAATAGATGTGTAAAATACGCTACCACTTTACATTGCCATAGTTATCTCTTTCTTTCCTTATTTTTTTAATAAAACTTTAAATTTAATAACTTTTAATACAAATTATGAATTTTAACAAAAAAATACATATTTAAGATTATCAATAATTATAAATCAAGATCCATTATACTTTTAATATTATGTATAAAAAAATTTGAAGAAAAAAATAAAAAATTGCATAGAATACATTTATAGCGTGTTAGTATTTTATTAATTATTTTAAAATTTACACAAGACTTTACGAAAAAATACTATTGAAACAAAATTTTTATAAATTTCAAATTTTGTATAAAAGTCCACTAAAACATGAAATTTATTTATTTATTTTTACACAATAATTAGAGCTCTTGCATATAAAATTAAAGATGGGAGAATTTATTGAGATAGGTTAAAATTGACTAGGGTTGGCATTTACAAACCGCAAACCGATCAAACCGAACATTTTCGGTCGGTAAATCGAACCGAAAGAATCTAGTCGGTTACGGAAAATTCGGTTACCAACCAAAGTTGATTACGGTAACGATTTGTCATATTAACATTTTCGATAATTACCGACCGACCGACCAAACCTAAAAAAAATAAAACTTTTGTAAATTAATAATGCTATAAGTTACTTAAATACTTTACTAAACTCATACATACCTTCGTCTGAAAAACAAAAAAGTAAAAACCTCCATCTTCCATTCTCCCTTAGACCCTCAGTCTCTCTCTCCGACTCTCCTTCCCTCTCCACTCTCTAGCTCTCTTGTCTCCCTCAATGGCCACTGCTCACTGCCGTCCCTCTGAGGCTCTCTCTCTGACTCTCTGTCTCTCATTAGCTTACTCATTTTCGACAGTGCACTGCTGCCTGCTGCTTAATTATTTGTTGTGCACTGCTGCCTACTGCTGTGCAAAATTTGTTTTTTTCATTCTTTAATTATTTGTTCTTATATATATGTGTGTGTGTGTCAATAGTCAATATGAGAATTATTATGTGAAAAATACACACTTTTCCTTAGATTTATTAGTTATTAATGTGAAAATTTTAGTTTGTGCCATCATTTTCGTTATTATCACTATTATATCATATGGTCGGTTTTTACCGCATTATAACTGAATTGACTGACTAAATCGGTAAAATCAATAGTCAATTTATTGACCATATTAGTTTAGAATCGATTTCACATTTACAGATACCAACATTAATCGATTCAATATAAAACTGATCATTTCAGTTCGATTACCGCACTGTGTCCGGCCCTAAAATTGACCGATGAACCTTAAAACAAACAAAACGTAAAATGCGTGTGATCAAGTACCCCACCTTATCCATGCACATAATTCACCATACGTTATAAAACACACCCCACTAAACCTCCCGCACGATGCCCCTCCTCATCTCCAGAGCCCTTGTCTTCTTCCCCCCAAGGGCATTTTCGTCAATGGCCACCTCCTCCACCCCCGTCACCGTTACCTCCAAGTCCCGCCTCAGGGGCGTCGTCTTCGACATGGACGGAACCCTAACTGTCCCCGTCATTGATTTCCAGGCAATGTACAAAGCCGTACTCGGTGAAGACCGGTACCTCTCCATCAAATCCAAGAGTCCTTCCGGAATTGACATTTTGCATCACATCGAGAGTTGGAGTCCCGATAAGCAGCAAAAAGCTTACGAAATTATTGCCGATTTCGAGCGCGTGGGGCTCGATCGCCTCCAGATTATGCCCGGTTAGCCCTAATTTTGACATTCCTATATATAAGTATAACACAGATATCGTGTAACTTGATACAAATATTTGTATTGTAAATTTAGTATTTAATTGAATCTGTGTACTGTGAGGCATACACTGTGACATATATTATTTAAGTGGTGTTCGATGAAACAATTGAAAACTGAAACTGAAAAAATTGTTTGTTTAAGTCTGCAAACTGTATTTGTGTTTGAATATAACACATCTGAAAACTGAATTTTATTTAATATGATAATTTTGCCCATATTAGTTTATTTGATGTGTAAAAACAGAAAAAAATATTTGTACCAATGCTTGCCAGAGATGCTTAAATTCTGTTTTATCTCTCTCTCTTGTGTTTTGAGAATACATCAGAAGAAGTATCATCATGAGCACTAGTGCAGATATTGAAAAAGATTAAAAAAAGAGAGTTGTTTTTTCTTATAATTCTTTCAAAAAGTTTTGACTGAGAAAATTTGATGGTCTCTTTTGCTTTTTTCATACAAATGTATATATATCTAGTATATGGATTGGGTGAATCTTACAAATAATATATATCTTTAGTATATGCAGGGATTGCACTAACACGCTGGTAGTGAATTGGTTTGAAAAACAGGTGGTGTTGAATTGGTTTGAAAGCTTAAATATAAAACACCGGAAAACCTATGGAATTCATTATTCAATTCTTCAATATTGTTCTGTACAGTCACAATTCTTCAACATTGCTGTGTATGCAGCACCGTTCTCCCATCATATTCCCCCATCATTTTCCGCTTTCAACTAGGTAAGGTGAGAATTCTAGGTAAGGTGGGAAATCTAATAATTCTATGTTTAATCAAACACCCAAATGAATCATAAACAAAGCCCTAAAAACGAATGAAACACCCAAATTAATCAAGAAGAAGAATGAAGGGAGAGAATAAAGAGTACCTCCGGCGTCTGTGGAAGAGAGAAGAGTGAAGAAGCTGCAGCGGCGTCGAGTGCGTAGAATGAGAAAAGGAGAAGAGCTGTGTGTTTTTAGGGCGAGAGAAAAATACTACGAGGCATATATTGTTATAGATACAGTGAGGTGGGAGGTATTGTTTGAGAGATGGATCTATGAGGAGATAATGTGGCAGACACGGTGTGAGACTACTACAGATACTGTGAGGTAGATACCGTGACATATACGATTTCTAGATACAGGGTGTGAGAGACGGATATTGCAACCAGATCTTTCAAAAAAAAAAAGTGAGCGCCCGCATCTTTTAAATATTTTATTGCAGGAACAGGATCATAAAAGACCCAATATAATAGGGAGGTTGATTTTGAACTGGTTTATTGGCGTTTTTGTGAATTTCTAGACACTATTTATGTTCCTCCACTTGAGGTTCGATTTTATTTAGTAAATAATCTGAATTATGTGAATGGTGGTTAATTTGTTTAGTTGGCGATTGTAAGTTTTGATGATAATTGGGCTAACAAACAACAATTCCGTCTCATAACATCAAATTAACTGTTGAAGGCTGTTGGTTTAAAGCTACCACATTTGAAGTGGGAATCATTTATTGAAATCCAACATTTAAACAAGTTTGCAACAGGGAGTTTCATACTCTTGTTAATCCACAGGGAAAAAAGTTGTTTAAAATTACTACTGATCAAAGCTAAGTTGAACTGTAAAGAAAAACCTATTGGCCCCAATTGTAACCACTAACAACAGAAAGCTAACTAAACTACGCAATATCATAAATTATGAGCGATCCTTTCCCTTCTGTTCCTCCCCCCCTTCAAAAGCTGCACTGTGAAGGTGAAGGTATTAGAGTTTGTAAACTAAAACGCAATTAACTATGAACACAAATATGCACAAGTATGAAAATAATCATTGAGCAATTTAAAACATGAAATATGCCATGGATGTGCATGGGGTTAGATAATCATACAGTTCTTCAGGATTTCCACCATGGACGGGGGAACCCACAATTCCTTCCAAAGGTATTGAGACCTTGAAAATTCAATGTATTCCAAGTGTCCCAAGCTCAAATACCACACCATCACTAAAAGAAGTGTTTCGAACTACTATGGTGAACTGCTATAACGTCATGACATGGGGATACGACTAGGCACCGTGGAGTAACATACAATAATCAACAACAACAACAACAACAACAAGCCTTTATCCCACTAGGTGGGGTCGGCTACATGGATCAAACGACGCCATAGTGGTCTGTCGTGAATCATATCTCTAGTGAAACCATTCGCCTCTAAATCCTTCTTAATAGTTTCACCTATAGTTTTTCTAGGTCTTCCTCTGCCTCTAACAACTAGGCTTCCCTCCATATGATCAACTCTCCTAACCATGGCATCTGCAGGTCTCCTCCATACATGCCCAAACCATCTAAGTCGAGATTCAACCATCTTTTCTGTGATAGGTGCCACCCCAACTCCCTCTCTGATGGTAACATTCCTGATCTTATCTTTCCTAGTCTTGCCACTCATCCATCTCAACATTCTCATCTCAGCTACACTTAGTTTATTCTCGTGTTGGCTTTTGACCGCCCAACACTCAGTCCCATACAACATTGCTGGTCTAACTGCGGTACGATAGAATTTTCCTTTTAACTTGAGTGGTACCTTTTTATCACATAACACACCCGAAGCTTTCCTCCATTTCAACCATCCTGCTTGAATCCGGTGATTTACATCTCCCTCTATCTCCCCATCTTCTTGTATAATGGATCCAAGATACTTAAACCGAGTGACTTGTGGTATGACATTATCCCCAACTTTTACCTCTAAGTTAGTAGTGCTCCGCCTTTTATTGAACTTGCACTCCATGTATTCTGTCTTACTTCTGCTTAAACGAAAGCCATGCGCTTCTAAATTTTGTCTCCAAGTTTCCACCTTCCCATTTAGCTCTTCTCTGGACTCACCCACTAGGACAATATCATCTGCAAACAGCATACATCGCGGTGCTGGCTCTTGAATGTGTTCCGTGAGTACATCCAAGACCAAGGTAAACAGATAAGGGCTCAAAGCTGACCCTTGGTGTAGTCCTATAGTTATAGGAAAATCTTCTGTGGACCCACTATGTGTTCTCACACTAGTCATAGCTCCTTCATACATGTCCTTGATAACACGAATATAGGCAATCCTAACCCCTTTCTTCTCTAGGGCTTTCCACAAAATCTCTCTGGGTACCCTATCGTACGCCTTCTCCAAGTCAATGAAAACCATGTGTAGGTCCTTTTGATCCCTCCGATATTGCTCCATCAAACGCCGCAACAAGTAAATTGCTTCCATGGTCGACCTTCCGGGCATAAAACCAAATTGATTATCTAAAATGCTGGTTTCTTTTCTTAGTCTCCGCTCAATCACCCTTTCCCATAACTTCATAGTATGACTCATGAGTTTAATCCCCCTGTAATTGGCGCAATTTTGTATATCCCCTTTATTCTTATAAATCGGGATTAGGGTGCTTCTCCTCCATTCTTCCGGCATCTTCTTTGACCTCAATATCTTGTTGAAAAACCTTGTGAGCCAACCAATGCCTTTATCACCTAGACCCTTCCAAACCTCAATAGGTATACTATCTGGCCCAACTGCTTTACCACTATCCATTCGTATCAATGCTTCTTTCACTTCCTTTTCTTGAATTCTGCGATAAAAGGTGAAATTTTGGTCATCCTCTCGCATGTTCAGCTCATCTCCACATGCTAAAATCTCGTAACCTTCATTAAATAATTTGTGAAAATAGTTCTTCCATCTCTCTTGTATGTCTTGTTCTTTAACCAAGACATTACCTTCTTCGTCCTTAATGCATCTCACTTGATCCAAGTCTTTTGTCTTCCTTTCTCGACCTTTAGCAAGTCGGTAAATAGCTTTTTCCCCAGCTTTGGTGCCTAAAGATTGGTATAATCCATCAAAAGCTTTAGTCCTCGACTCACTCACCGCCTTCTTAGTCTCTTTCTTTGCTTCTTTGTAAGATTCCCAATTTTTCGCATTCTTACATAGAGACCAAGCTTTAAAGCATTTCCTTTTTACCTTAACTTTATCTTGTACACTATCATCCCACCACCAAGATTCTTTATCCCTAGGTCCACACCCTCTTGATTCACCCAGCGTCTCTTTAGCTATCTTCCTGATCCCTCGGCCGCCTTGTCCCACATATCATTTGCGCTTCCGTTTGCCTCCCAAAACCCTCCCTCCAGCACCTTGTGTTGAAAGATCCTTTGTTTTTCACCCTTCAAATGCCACCATCTAATCCTTGAAACCTTACCTTGGCCCCTTCTCTTCACTTTCCCCTTAACTCGTATATCCATCACCAGGACTCTATGTTGGGTAGTCAAGCTCTCTCCAGGTATGACTTTACAGTCCATACAACTCTTTCGATCTCCTTTCCTAAAGAGGAAGAAATCGATCTGCGAGCATGCTGCCCCACTCTTGTATGTGATGAGGTGCTCCTCCCGCTTCTTAAAACATGTATTGGCAACCATAAGATCATAAGCAGACGATAAATCAAGGGTAGATTTTCCCTCGGTATTTACCACCCCAATGCCATAACCTCCATGCACCCCCCTATAGTTTTCAGAAGAGCTCCCTACGTGCCCATTCAGATCCCCTCCTAGGAAAATCTTTTCTCTAAGTGGTATATCCTGGATCAAGCCTTCTAAGTCCTCCCAAAATTTTATCTTGAGGTGTTCTTCACACCCGACTTGAGGTGCATAAGCACTTATCACATTAAAAGTGTCCTGCTCCACTACGAATTTTAGGGCTAGGATCCTATCTCCTACCCTCTTTACATCTACAATGTCCTTCTTCCACCATTTGTCGACAATTATACCCACTCCATTTCTCGATTTAACCTTGCCAGTGTACCAAAGCTTAAAACCCGAAGTGTCTAATTCCTTCGCCTTAGCTCCAACTCACTTAGTTTCTTGAAGGCACATGAAATTGATCCTCCTCCTGATCATAGTGTCAACTATTTCCATCGATTTTCCTGTGAGTGTGCCTATATTCCAAGTCCCAAAACGAATCCTCCTATCATGAACTAGCTTCTTTACCCGCACCCGTTCACAAAGATGTGGGAACCCTTGCTTATTTTTCACTACACCCAGGCGGCGATGTAGCGGCCCTTGCTCATTTGTCACTGGACTCGGACGATCCAGCGCGTTGCTTCTGGGCAACGACCTAGCATTAACACTCTTATATCGTTTGTCCATGTCATAAAGATTCGACTAAGTTTAACGTTGGCTGCCGACTGCCTAACACAACCCTCCTCCTTTACCCGGGCTTGGGACCGGCAGCATTGAAGTAACACTGGCGGAGTTGAGTAACATACAATAATCAACTTAATCAATTATATCTCAACATATAACATGGTTTGTATTTCTGGCCCTAGTGAGAGGTGCAATCTATTATATACACATGCAATTAGTGTACCAACCATTATTAGCATTAGTCAGATTACTTAAACATTAGGTTTCTTTAGTCTTTTACTCACACATGCTTTCTAGTTTCTACTTTGAAAAACATATTCTTAGAATATTAGAAACATAAACATATCAAGATGAAGTTTCTATCACTAGAATATGGTTTGATGGACACGTCGAAATTTGAATTTTTTTTCATAAGGAGGTCGTAAGGTAGAAACTGAGTTTTTGAATTGTAAAGTACCCAGATCTCAACAGATTTAAAACCAAAGATGCTGAGTTCTGGTGTTTTTGGAGGTGAAATGAACAATCATCCTAGAACAATGAGGTATAGACCGAAAGGAGTGTCTGGGCACTTGGCAAGAAGGAGCTGAGCTATATTTTGCACATATCGATTCTGATCCACATAGTTGTTTATGGATAAGGAAGGCCAACTGATTCAACGACACACCTCACTTGATGACGCACAAATCCCTCCCTCAGTGGAAAAACTAGCTACACTGATTAATTATGCTTGCCCAGATCTCTGAAAATTTAGCAGTTAAAAGACATTCAACACTGCCAAGTCTAATTCTGGACACAACCATTTATCAAACACATGAAATGATCAATGAAGCCATTCTGTATTTAGGGGCTACAATTGCATTCCATTTACAACACATCCATAAAGGACGTTGTGGTTTTAAGTGGTTACCATCTTGAACTTTATCCAATTTTCATAGTCCTCTCTTTCCCTCCGCATGCTCTTTCGTTCCTGAACCTCTTAAGTCTTAAGGTATGCATTAAATTGAACTTTTCTCCTGTTTGGATTGGTGTTTTTTGTCCGTTTCCTTCTTTTGGGTGATAAGGGTGTTCATTATGAAGTATTATGAGTTTATATTCGCAGTCAGATTTCTTTTGCTTGAGTTCTCTGCATTCTTGTTATATATTCTTTTAATTTGATAAACTCTCTTCCTGAATCAGTGCAAAACATTAGGTCAATTAACCTTCAGGTGTAATTGCATAAGAACGCATAGCTCAAAATTTTGAGTGTCCTCAACTTTGTGGGGCCACCTTCATATCTGTCCATGTGCCTGGGTGATAGGAAGTTTAATTCACGACTTTGGGGAATATTAAGGTTCTCAAAAAGAAGACTTGGATACCCTGAGCTATAAAAAGAAGTACTTTTATTGTGAATCTGATACATGTATGGCTTCGTCTTATAGCTTTGAAATTTAATTTTCATAAGACCACCAAATTGCAAACCTTTGACTTCATATTAGATATTTCAGATTGATTTCACACGATTCTTGGTAGAATACAAATTGGTACTGCTATATGCTTGGAGTTTGGATTTCTTGTTTTATGTTATGAATGTTAAACTATGTACTTAGGGCGTAAAGTAAGTTTTTGAGTTGACTGAATATTTTTTGATTGCAAAGTAGTAGTTAGCCATCTCATTTGGTATAACTTGTTTATAGCTCCATAATGGTGCAGGTGCATCAGAACTTTGTGGTTTCCTTAACTCCAGGAATATTCGGTAATGTTTCCTTTATGGCAGATCCTTAATATTTTCTCTTCACAGGGATGTTACTAAGTTAATTAGTTAATAGTGTTTTGAGCCTGTTTGGTAGTTTTCTTGTTAGGCACTGCATTCTTTCCATCTGCCCTTTGTTTTTCTGTTAAAAAAATTAAATATAATTCTATCAGCTTGGGTGGTTGTGAATAAGTGGCTGTCAAACCCTGCACTACAAGTCTTTGTCATCAAGATAGTTCTTCCCTTTGTCCTCGTTCGTTTATCTCCAATTTTGAACTTCTTTTAATTTGCTATTTTCTGGGATCCTGAGTAAAACATTTCCACTTTTCTCTGTTTTTGAGATATCAAGTGTTAGTTTGGTATTTACTTTACATATGCTAATATATATAGGGTGAATTTCAAGTAAGGTCTTAACTTAAGGACCAAATGGTATGGATTGGGTGATTTGAGGGCTCAAATAGATGCATTTTTTTAATGAAATTTGGTGGAGACGATCTCCATGATTAATAGATCATCTCCACCAAAATTCATCAACAAATGCATCCCTTTGAGCCCTCAAATCACCCAATCCGTAAGATAAGCCGATCCTTACTTGAAATGCACCCAATATATATATACGTATATGTATACTTTGTAAGTTAAGAACTTAAGATTTTAAGGATACATGACCTGTTGATTTTCTTTGTTTGTAAAGTTTCTCAAGCAAACTTATTGTCTACACCATCCTAACTAAAATATTATATACCTATTTGACACAGGAGAACCAATTGACTCAACTTGTGTGTAAGTTAGTTGCATGTGTGAATACATACACTTTTAACCAAGCAAACAGCTGATGTATTTGTTTTGTGTTAATTAGAAATGCTCCTACTTTCTGCATGGTAGGCGAGATAGTATAGAGGAGATTACGTACATATACGCAAATAGGTGGTGGTCCCCCCTCCCTGCCCCCCTCGCCTTCCTTCGGAGTCCTGGTTTATATTACTTTTTGTCTATGGGTCAAACTCATTCTTCTTTATCTGACAACTGCACCTATTTCGAGTCTATATTGTGTATATCTTTTTCCCGGCCCTAAAAGCTTGAGTAATGGGGTTTTCTCTTCGTCAGGAGGGGATTGATCACTCGCAATGTCAAGGAAGCGGTTGATTTGTTTCATCAACGGTTTGGGGTAATTTTTCAAAACGTTTGTGGTGTGTTAAGGCTGTCTCTTTAACTTGATTCTTCTCTACTCCCTCCATCTCGAATTATGAGTCCCACGTTGACTTTGGTACTTTTAAGAAAACACTACTTTCAACCTAATGAACGGTCATGAATACAACATTTTTTCTGTTGTGAGGTTTGGTACATTGATTATGTTCCACGGAAGAAAGTAGGACTCCTAACTTGAGATAGAAGGAGTATATTCATTGTTTATAAGAACTTCTTGTTATGAATTTGAAGTACTCAAATTGAGGATTATCTGTATACAATTGTGCTATATAACTTGGTCTTTGTCTTAAAGAATTATTTTGATAGATATATTTTTCCGTTAACTCTATCAAAGTGGGAAATGTAGTTAATATATATGTATATATATAGATTTAGTAAAGAAAGATGTCAGGGCGACAGTAGTAGATGATGGATACAACTGTCATTATCAAATGAGAAGAAGAAAACTCTTACTGGAGAACCGGTGAGTGAGATGACTTGAATAGAATGTGCAATGTCCTAAATATCTTAAAAGTGTGTTTGGGAACTCCAATTTCATGCTTTGTAATTGTAATTCAAGCAAAATTCTTCAAAAATTTCCATGCTTGGAAGCAGTTAGAGCCCCAACATTTGTATTGGTTGTGTTGAGCCAATCCTTAGCCCTTTAATACTATAATTGGCTTGACTTATGAACTTGGCTAATTTATAATTGTATCATGAACTAGTAGTGCCTCTCAAATTGGATTTCGCAAAACTGTTTTTTTTACCTCATCAAATAAATTTATGGTCCTAGGATGCTCCCTTGAATTTGAAATACCCAGTACTATTTCACAAAATCTCTTCTAGAGTTAATCATCTTGAATGGAGGAGGCTTAGAGGAAAATAGGAACAATAAACACAATGATGGCTAGAAGCCTTACTTTTGTCTTTCAAAGAAAAATAATTACAGTCCCTTGTTCCTCTTAATGTATGCAAGTTGTAAATGTAGCCTTTCAAATTCAAGGGACACCCAACAGTCCCTCAATAAATGCATGAAATCTCTTCCGTAATTTTCAGCCGAAGTAAATTCCTCTGTCTTAAGGTTATCCCTGTTCCAAATTTTATTGGTCTTCATAATTTGTTAAAATCCAAACCTGTTTACATTTGGAGGGATAGGCATTCTAATTCCGTCATGTGTGGTCGCTAACTCTCACATCCACATTGTTTTCTCCACAACTGTGACATATATTTGTCAGCGTAACTCATTTTAATTGGAATACTTGAGATTCTTTTTAATATATATATATATATATAAATATATCTATTGCTACAGATGACTTTCTTTCCGGCACTGAGCAGGGAATTCCGTCCTTATAAACCTGACCCAGCTCCACTGCTGCATATCTGTACAACTTGGGAAGTTCAACCTAATGAAGTGATGATGGTTGGAGATAGCCTTAAAGATGACGTGAGCTACTTCTTCTCCCTCCTGTTTTTGGAAGAAATATCAAATATTTATCAGATTTGTTTCTAGATGTTATCTTATTAGCATATAATCGAGAAACTCCTCGCCAATATCCGCATATTATGAGTCATGGCGTTAAGCTGTTATAAAACTTCACCTTTTTGTTTCCATATTCACAATGTCTTTGATGTATCTATGGAATTTCTTTGGAGTAATGCTACATGCAAGAAATGCATGTCACCTCATGATTGGGTGAAGACTGGGTCCACAGTATTTCCTGCACATTTTTTTTGCAGCAATTTTCTTTTTTGAAGGGAAAATTGGTTATTGTGTTTAAGACATGTTTTACTAATCTTACCCACGTTTTTTAAGGTGGCTTGTGGGAAACGAGCAGGAGCGTTCACATGCTTGCTTGATGAATCAGGTAGGTATGATGCACCTGAATATGCTGCTATTGAATTAAAGCCGGATTACAAGGTATCTTCCCTGGCACAAGTTTATTCTTTGTTGGAGGCAAATTTTGACTTAACAGCTTAATGCCCTTGAAGTCCTTGAATACAAACTCAAGTTCCTAAAATGGAGACTCAGTTGCGATTTTTTATTTCGGTGTCGGCTCCTCCTATTTGTGAGTACTTGGTTATTCCGTTTCTTGATTAAAAGAGATTTTGTTGATTGAAGAAATCTCCTAAAGTCGAGGAAAATGGTGGAAATAACCGTAGATATTTGCGTTTATATGGAAGAAAAGGCTTTTTCGTCAAATCCAACAAACCACCAAGCATTATTGTTCTGTGAAAAGATTTGTGATTAACATATTGGTGCCATTGTTGTAGTTTTTACGTGGCTGATTATGCTTCAATCAAAATGAAATTTAGTGTATTAAATTTCAAGAACAGACATGTGCGTGTATATGCGCCTGTATTTTAAACGCTATCATTTGGTTGAATTGATATGGATTTTGGTTTTACTGTACTTCACAACCAGGATGCATTTTTGTGTGTGCGCGCTATTAGTCCAATTAATTGTGTGTGTGATCTGCAGGTTTAAGGCCCTGTTTGGTTAGAGATTTTTGATTTTCCGTGGAACAATTTTAAAATAGGCGGGGTAAAGTGAATAATTTTGTTGGTACATTTAAAAACACCCTTTATTATTTGTAAGTTCATTGGTTCAAATCTCATAGCATGCAAGTTCTATTATTTATTTTCAGCATATGAAAAGTATTTTTATAATTAAATTGAGACACTAAAAATCTTGTCAGTGCTTTATTAATTAATAACATAGAAGTATACATATGTTCTTTTATTACTTTTTTTAAAAAAATAAAAATAAAAATAAAAATTAGTGGTAGATGGATTTGAGAATAGAATTAAGAATGTGATGAAGGCTAATTAGAAGCAAACTAATATTATTGTATAAGTACTTCAACAAGAGTTTAATTATTGTAACTTTCCTCTTCTTTTTTTTTTTCTTCTTTTCTGACAGAAAAGGAAACTAGTATTGTTGTAGAAGTACTTGAATAAATTAAAGAACAAAATTTTGTGATAGGAGTATTTTCAGTTTCGGTCAAGATAAAAATTAAGAGATTCAAATTCAAACTGAACTTGAAAATTTAGTTTCGGTGTAGTTTTGATTTCTAAGTTATCTAGACGCTTAGACCCGAATTAACATTTTTGATTCAGTGTTGTTTCAGGTTTATTTAGTTTTCATATATATGTTTTTTAAAAAATAAAATTTGCAACATAACTTAGAGAGGGTACTTATGTTTGGCAAAAAAATATTTGTAGATTAAGAGATCTTGTTTATATAGCTTTAGAAAATTAATCTGCGCCATCAAATTGAATCATGTTGGAAAATTGGTAAGTCGTTTATAGCTTAAATAGGCTGTTTTGTTTTTCATTCTTTTATTGGAGCTCTTACAATTTGCAGAAGATATAGCTGCGATGGTCTTGTGGATGTGTCACTGCAAAAACTTTGCCTAGCTGGGGATGGAGTTATGTATCATATATATATATAGTTGATGGGTACATTTTTCATACGGACCGGGATTTTTAGCGACAGTTTTCCATCACGAATACATTGGGAATATGTTTTTAGCGACGGAAAACCGTAGATAAACGTCCCGGTCTATACGGACTGATCCGCACAAGAAATTTTCCGTATAGTTGATACCTTTATCAGTAAAATATCCTCTTTCTGATTTGAAAACAATCGATATAGAAAGATTTTAGACTACGTATTGCACATGCATAACTAAATGCAAACAATGTGATGAACAATCCATCACTTGATATAATCGTAATTCAATACATGAACTAAGATGAAATATAGCACATTTAAAATTATAGGGGTGACCAGCAAAATAGATTATAAATGGTATGAAGCAAACATGAATTACACAAAGTTGTTCGTGTTGACTGAATACATTGATATAGAGCAATATATTTCCATATATATAATAGCATAAAGATAAAGAGTAACAGCAAAAAACCTTAAAGTGTTTAAGAGATAATTAGACATTGCATTTCCAGCTTCATAAATGATAGACTAATATAAGTGCAATTAAGTAAACAATATTAATTTAGTTCGGTTTTGCTAAATGTCACAATTAATTAGGGTTGTGCCGAATCCGGAAATCGACTGAACCAAACCAAACCGATCGGTTAAAAACCGAACAAAAAAAAAGAAAACCCAAAATCGAAATGAAGAAATTGAAACCAAATAGATTTGGTCCGGGTTTCAATTTCTTCATTCCGGTTTTTGGTTTTTTTTGTTTGGTTTAGTGGGTTTCCGGATTCAGCACAACAACCCTAATTTGTGACATTCAGCAAAAGGCATGCATTTTCATGGATGCATATATTTTGAAATTCTAATTGTAGAGTTACTATTGCTTTACAACTTCATACGCAATGAACTAGTGTACTTATATATACATAGAGAAAGAAAATTAAGGAAGGAGTTTTATAGAATAAATTCTGATGAGATAGTAATTGCATGCATATAGAAAGAGGCTGATCATCAATATCACTGATCATTACATGCAGTAAAAGAAGTAAGAACCAAAATATTCCATAAATAATAAAGCTAGTTAGTGGTTAGATTAATGTCATAATCCCAGTTTACTTCCTATAATTAATTAAGCTAACTGCATCTAGCTACAAAAGAACTAATTTAATTATTAAATCTAGTTTCTCATTATGTATCATAATCACAATAACTAAGCACTTGGGGTAGAAGGTACAACCCAAAAGGGTGGTGGTGTAATCTTCATATCATCAATCTCAAAAAACCGAGTAACACTTCCATCTTCCAAGCTAAATAGCCCCATGTCATGACCCCCGTATAAATAATCTTCGTCCATCCGATCCCAATAATTATCTGTAAAATAAATCGAATTCCCTTTACACTCTCTGTGTTCTTTTGCCGAGAGTGAAACTGCGTGATTCCCACCCAAAAACAGCGCACGATCACCCAAAGATCTCACTTCTAACCATTCTTCATGTTCGAAATCGAGCTTCTTAACCTTAAAATCCAGTGTCTGGTACGGACAGACGAGAGGGTGATTGTCGTCGTCACTGAGAAGATCAGCCTCAAAAATCGGTACACCATCCTTCACAAATTCCCCGACGTACCTCGTCACAAGGAGAATATCTCCAAGGGATTCCACCAAGTAACAGTGGGTGGAGTAAAGGTCTCTGTCTCTCGACAAGTGATTAGCAGCAGGTTCCGACTTAGGATGAATATCCGTCTCTTTTACTGGAACAGAACCATTGAAATCCCAAACCTCGATAGAATGTTTGGAGCCTAATGCGAAAAGCTTGTTATCGAAGCATAGGATATCAGCATACGGTCTGTATAGGCCTTGAAGGTGGGTCCACTCGGAGTCCGACCGGCAGCAGTAGCCGAGGTTTGATTGATGGCCGTACATAACCATGACAGTGTTGTCGGATAAAATTGCTTTCTGAATCAATGCCGACTTTCGGAAATCATCAAAAGGCATCGATGTGGACGAAATCAAGGAGAACGCGTAATCGTGACTGTATTTGATGGATACATAGTTTCCCTTGGAAGTTTTTCGGGACACACTTTTAATGTGTGGGAACCTTTCTTTGGGGGGAAGTTTGATGCAAGACCGAGTGAATAGATTAAGAAGGTAAGGATCCGCGTGTTTGTCTAGAAGGACAAGACATCCGTGTGATGAGCCGACGCAGCGACTCTCGTGGAACTCCTTGGGCGCGTTTTTGAACTCGTAAGCGGTTTCATCTTTGAGACTGTAAAAGCAAACGCCGCTTTTGTTCATAGTACTACTTTCTTCGTCGCTGTGTTCTTTGTGAAGAGAAGATGGAATCATGAGAACGGGCGTTTGAGAGCGGTAGAGTGGTGAATTGAGATAGGTGCGTGCGGCTTTATGCCATGAAGAACAGACTGATTTGAAACTGGGGATGTTGAAGAAAGGCAACTTTGAGACGATGAGCTCTAAGAGCTCCGTTTGAAGGGCAGCCCATGGCGGTGTTTGTGGTGATCCTCGGCTTCTCTTAGGGGTGGCGCAGGGCGGTGTTTGTGGCGGTCCTAAGCTTCTCTTTTTCACAAGGGAATTGGTAGAAGTAGCAACTTCTTCCATTACTACTAATGGATATGTTGTGTACGTTGCTAACTAGAACCAATATGCGAATGTGGAATGTAGGGATCGAGAGAAGGTTTTAGTTAATTATACGTAGAGAGAGAGAGAGTAGTAGGGATCGAGAGAAGGTTTTAGTTAATTATAAGTAGAGAGAGAGAGTAGTGATTTGATTTGGAAAGGAAATACAAAACCAAATAGAAGTTGGAAAATTTGGAAAGTATATATAATGAATCCTTGGGATACAAGGATTAAGTTAAAGGCCAACCGGCCATTAATAATATTGTAAATCGGTAATAATAGATTAATTATATTTTAATCTATTTTTTTTATGATATCGTGTGCTATAAAATAACAAATATAATATTGGTGTCATAATAAAATGCATAACGTATTAATAATAGCCACACAAAATATTTTAACTTACATGATATAACATAAAAATAGTTAAAAAGTAAATAATATAATATATGATAATTAAAAAACAGTGATAATTTGTGATTTTTTGCGTGTTTATTAAATATGTATTAAATTATTATTTACTTATAACTTACTTATCTTTGAACTGTAGTGGAGAGTTGGGAAACCACTTCCATTTCCATATTGCTAGCACTTGAGGGGTAAAATTATTAATTATTTAAAACATACAACATAATATGTGCACGATGCCATGTATAAATATGTATATATAAAGAGATTTTTTGGTGTGGACTAGTTTTTAGCAACCTTTTTTTGTCGCAAAACATATCTCTGTAATATTTTAACAACAAAAACATATCGCTAAAAGTTAGTTTGTATACAGACTGATCCACACAAAAAATATACTCTATATATATAATAGTCTAGGAACAAGTATGGATTAAATTGGGTTTACACGTCGGTCTGAAAATTGAGATTTAGGAATGTAAAGGGTATAACTCTTGTGAAAGAGTAACTCAAAAACATAATATTATTGTCATCATTGAATACAATAGTTATTTACTACTCTTAACAATAAATATATTTTTTATATTTCTTTTATTAAAGGGAGGTTGAAGCCTAACCCTTTAAACAAAAAGGAAAAAAATCCTACCTCATGTTCTCTTAATGAGACTCGAACTTGAGATCTCTTTTCTATATCTAAATGAGTGGCTCTCTAACTAAATTAACACATTTGTTTATCTATATTTTTCGGTTACCATTCATCATGTTTTATAAAAAGGCTAGACTTTTTAATTTGAAAAACATGCTAAATATGTTGCACTTTTTGGTCATTAGGTAAAGTAGAGACTGAAGATTGATATTGCACATACTATTTTATTCTAAGGTTTTTGTCTAAAATTAATTGATTATTGTTCTTTTTAAGATGCAAGTGCAATATCAAATTTATATAATTATCTATATAATATTAAATTTGGTGTTTAATTTTTCAAAAGTTTTGATTAGGGCCCAGTTTATTTCAGAAAAGAGGCTCTAACATTATGTTTTATGATATTGTTAAATTTACTCTAAATTCATACTGCAACAAAGCCATTCATATATTTAAATGTTTACAATTGATATTTAAATGATGTCACCGATATTATAGATGGCAGATGGTATTTTTTGGTTGTACTTTTTTCACACACGACATGACACAACATTATAAGAGAAAGTTAACAATCAACACAAGAAAAACGATTGATTTTTGTGAGAAGATAAACTCTTTATATGTATATATATATTCTCACAAGAAACAGACTACCGTGGTTCATGGCTTCACAAACAAATTGGTAAGAAAATTAACGTAATGACAAATTCTCAAAATCACAAGTACACCCACTTACCTTCATTGCTAAAATTAACGAGTTGATTCAGCATCACGCAAATTGCATCCGATATTATAACTAGTTACTCATGAGGAACCACCCATGCTAGTGGGGATTTAAACCTAGCACATCACCATCATAAAACGCTTGAACACTTATATCTCCAAAATTAAAAACACCCATATGACAAATGTTGTAGCAAAATTCATTCTTGTCCTTCAGCGATCCTAGATGCGTTCGGGATATTTTGAAGTAGAGAGTGAAAACGAATGTTGATTATGCCTCAAAAAACAGCACCCGATCGCTCAAACATTCCACCTCTGACCTTGTTTTCTTACTCAAATCCAGGTTATAGACCTCAAAGTTAGACACCCAATCAAACTCTCTCGTTACCATATCATCATAATGTAGTGGTTCCGCAATGCGAACATAGTGTACAACTTGCCTCATCACAAGTAGAACATCGCCACATGATTCCACTACGTGACGATGACCTTTATAAACGTATATCATCCAAAGCTGTTGGAGCATTATGTATTTGAAGAAAAAATTTGTACAAGGCAAGATTGGTGTTTTCACAAGTCCCACATAGGAGAAAAAAAAACCTTTCGTGAGTTTTTATATAGGAGAAATTGGCTTAAGGGCTTGAGCCCTTTAGAGATTAGAATTTTTTGCTATTGAGTGAGGATTTGGATGAATGTGGTTCACCCAGCCCGGGCCGGCCTTGTCTTGTGCAATGTATAATATTTTTATACAAAATAGTTTTAGAAAAATTTTATTTGTTAAATAAAATTTATTTCGAAATTTATTTTTTAAATTTCAAAAGTGGTCAAACCACTTCAAACCGGCTCCTAATTTTCTCTCCACGTCTCCATGAATTTTTCACTGAAACGGATTTTTATTATTATCCTACCGTTTTAATTTTTTCTTGAATAAATAGAAAACGAAATTTTTTTTCTTAACTATCCATATCTTCTTCAACAACGCAAAACCGAAAATATTCAAAAGAAACTTAAAATTTTTTTTGCCTTTGGTGATAAATAATTTACCGATTCCAAGCATATATTTAAGAGTATTTATCGAACGATTAGCGGTGGTGCACGTCGATCGTACATGAGAGAATCTGGGCTATTTCATCCTGGGGACGCCCGTGGCGATTACTGAACTGCTGGTACAATTCCGGGCAAAGCCGTGAAACGTCTTAAAGAGAGCGACCTAGTCCGCAACTCAACCCGGTGTACTCTTTTTCTTTATTTAATTTTCGTTTCTGCAGTTCATATTTTTCAACAAAAAGCCTTGTACGCATCACTGTTGTATCATTAAAAGAAGTTTGAATAATGCTAATTGTTATGATAGGAACATAATTGATGTTGAAATCCCAATCCTTGATAGAACCGTGATGGCTTAGAACGTAAAACTTGTTATCAGAGCAAAATATATCAGTATGGTATTCAAGCTTGCTTAAAGATTAGTCCATCCAAAGTCTCCAATCTTGAAAAAAAAAATATGTTATGTCCCTAACCTTCGCTTACAGTAAAAAATTAACACTTATTACATAATAAGTGAACCGAATTTTACTTTAGTAAGCCGACTTTAACTATTAATGATTTTATGCACTCACAAAATTAGACTTCTCACCCTACTAGTATTTTTTAATGAAGTTAACATGAATTGTTTTTAAAAATTTGAACGATAATTAGCGGTTTAACCATTTGAAATTATGTTAATGCGTGATAACCACATTATTAGTAAAAGAGGAATAAAGACTTTATAGGGATGAAAAAAAATTAATGCGTTCATCACATAATAAGAAATTTGGATTTTGATAGAGAGAGATGGAGGGGGAAGGGGTGAGAGAGGGAATGTTGAGCAAAGTTTTTAAAGTAATTATAAATCCATCTGAAATCTTTGGGTAAATGAGAAGATTTCAAGGTGGTTTTTTATATATAAAAAAAAGCTTTACAATCTACCAAAATCCACCAATAATTAAAATCCTATTAAGTTATTAGACTTTTGAATACCATAAGATTTAGTTGGATTTTTTAAAATCCTAATTGAATACATCATGATTTTAAAAGACTTTTTAAAATCTCAATTGAATACTCATGAACTTTAAAAGTACATAAAAATCCTATAGATTCTAAATCCAATACACGATTTTAAAAGACTTTTTAAAATCTCAATTGAATACTCATGAACTTTAAAAGTCCATAAAAATCCTATAGATTCTAAATCCAATACACCCCTAAGTAATATGAATTGATTCCATAATTAATATTGGTACGGATTATTCATGTCACACATGAATTATTTTCAAAAATACGAGTTTACGAAATCAATTAGCTCGTGGATAATATGCTGATTTTTAAAAGAAAATTAACTAGAAAAGGATTCTCGGTCTACCGAATTACCCGTTGTGCTACTCGAAACTTATGGATACCCCTAACGCTTTTTATTCTTAATTTTAGTTAAAGTTTTTCACGCGTTTAATTAATTTAGTATGCTGTTTTTATTATTCATTTTATTGAGCCTTCTCTTGAAAGAAACATTCCTAATTCAAAGAATTACCCTCCTCCCTGTGAATCGATCTCGAAATTATCGAGAATTTATTACTTGACCGACCACATGCACTTGGGTGCAATAACTCGTGTTGTTTTCGCCAAGTGAATACTTGTATTGGGAATGTGTCCTGCAGGTAAAACTGGAATTTCTTTAAACGACAGTATCTTTCCTTTTTTCAAAAGAATTATAGGCAACGTGGCACAAGGACTCCTTCCAAAATCGAATTCTCCTTGCACTCTTTGTTCTTCAAACCAAAACCAAGTGAGATCACAGAAGAATTTATTGAGATCAGGATTATAAAACCTCAATAGAAAATACGTACTAAAGAATGCATGTTGCATCTAGAGATTGAAAAAACTCATGTAGAGTAGAGAGACCTATACGAAAATATTACTGTAATAAACTTATCCAAAATATAAATAACAGAAAGTGTTGACTTCTGGCATTCTCTATTGTACAATGAGCAAGAGAAGGAGAATTTGAGAGAGAAATCATTAACAAACTATTTATAATGCGCCATGTATCACCACCTCATGAAAACCTTCTCCCTCCTCCAATAACATTGATTCGCTCAATCATGTCAAATCTGCCTGATGAGATTATGGAGCAAATACTTGTGAAGCTACCGCCAACATCACTGGTACGTTTCAATTTAGTATGCAAACAATGGCGTTATTTGAATTCCCATCCCAATTTTGTTAGAAAACACCTCAATCATATTTTATTAGATCAGTCCAACAACATTCACCATCATAAACTTAAATGTTAATTCAGCCCCCAACTTTTATTCAATAGACTACTACGAATCACTCAATGCCATCAAACTTTCCATTTGCATTGCAATCTCCCCGTGCTCTCTGCATCTTGGGTTCTTGCAATGGCTTGCTACTTGTAGGCTTTTACAACAAGAAATCAAGATGTGATGCCCTCCTTCTTTGGAATCCATTATTGAGAGAGCAATATATTGCCTGAATGTAGCTCAATCTCAGGCTTTAATATATGCTTGCTTGGTTATGGTTACGATTCCTCTGTTGATGATATAAGGTGGTGAGATTGCTTACCAATTTTGGATACTACAATCCTATGCGAGAGGTAGAACAGAAAGTCGTGATTTACATGCTAAAAAACAGTTCATGCAAAACAATACAATGTAGAACTTATGGTAATGTAACTTTACAGCATGGACTCGAAGGGACTCTTGATAGTTGTTAGTGGATCTATTCAATTGGTTGCTTGAGACGGGAGAAAAAGGAACTTGACAATTTGATACGTGAGAAATTTAAAGGGAGCACCTTGTGATGATGATATAGAACCCATGTGGGGACGTACTGTGGTAGAGGTGAGAGGATGCCTTGGTTTGTATCAGACATGATACAGGTTCCGTGATGTTGAGATGTGGATATTGAAGGGAGACGAGAACAAGAATGAATGTTGGACTAAATTAATTAGAATTCCCGAGGATTTTGGAATATAGTCAGCCTGCATTTTTTTATGAAGAACACGATCAAGTCTAGTTGAGTATCACCACTGACGGTTATACAAGGAAGAAAAGAAGTTGGTTGTGCACAATCTAGGAAGTATAACGTTTCGGAACTTACCTGCTTGTCGGATCTGTAATTGGTGGGAGGAGATTATATATGTTCAGACTCTCACCTAATTGCTTTGAAAGGTGAAGAGGGAAACAATTTGCTGTTTCTACAAACCTCGTGTTTTTGTTCTTTTATTTCTCTAGATTGCAAACATTGTTTTGGTTTTTTTGATTTGATGTTTATCCAGACACTATTCAACGTGTTTTCGTTTCACGAGTAAAGATAACATATACTTTTTCTTCCACAATTTTGACCCTGAAATACATTATGGACACATACTAGATTTAGAACACAGGCTGAAATGTTCATACTTGAATTCCTCACCTTTGTTTTTTCTTTGCCAATAGTTTGTTTTTCTTTGTTCTTTCTGTTTGATTGCAGAGCTTTATATATTTACTGTTGATTAAGTGGATCTTGTTCTCCGGCTTATTTGCATGGTAAATTTGTCATGGGATAACTTTTTTTCACACAAAGTCTGCCCTGTATGAGATCTCCAAACTTTTTCCTCACACATTGGACGGTGGCGCACAGATTTTTGTTCTGCTAGTGTGAGGCATTGTATTAATTACTATCGTTTTTAATTGAAAAGTGTTGAAGCTAATTTCTTCAATTGCGTGATCTTGAAGTTAGTGGTTGCTTAACTAGAAATGTCTTAAATCACATTCACCCTTTAGTTTTATGTTCTTATGTCTCAGGGTAAAGAAATTTTAGTGTCATTCTAATTGGGGACTTATGTCAAAGCAATTTACAATTGGAAATAAAATTAACCTAGCTTTTATTGCATTTCTTGGGTTTGCAGAAGATGTTGCAACTGCCATTATTGCTGTGTAGAATTCTTGTTAGTTTTGCTCTAAGGAATGGTGGTAATATGAGGAAGGAATGGGATAGGGGACAACCTTCTCTAATATCCTCTTTGGTTATCAAGGTACGGTTGTGGTTTATCTGCGGGAGTTCGCATATTATGATTGTGCAGTAGACTAGTCGGTATAATAAAGTAGGAGGAAGTGAAATACAAGCTAAGTGTCATGCTATGAAGGCGAAAAGGAGGATAATACTTGCTTCATGTTTCTTGTAATCAAGGAAAGTTTCTTTACAATTCCCACTGACTAGGAATATTTTGTATCTGATTTATTATAGATGTAGATTGTTTTCAATTGAAGTTTTAAGTTTTTTTACCTGCTATTTGAGGTGAATCCCTGTTCATTGTTCAAATCTTCAAGAGTACTGTGGCTTCAAGAGTGCTATGAGATATCATACCAAAAAAAATACTCAAGGTACCCCTTATTATAGTCTTTCTTTTTCTTTAAAAGAAGAGGTTGTATATATTAAGTGGTTTTGAATTCACCTCTAAAAATTTATTCGGACTAGGCAAAAGTCGCAATGTAATTACGAGTTTTTGTGGATCTTCCTTAAATTACCTGTATACAAATTTTAAAAAGATACAATGTAGCTTAGTCCTATCATCTTTTTTCTTTTCTTTTCTTTCTCTGTTTGCAAATTGAAAAGCATAAGAAATTATGGGACAAAATAACTCAACTCTTGCAAAGGCAAAATTAATGGTTGTATCCTTAATTTCTATTCGGCTAATCCAAATTGCAATAAAGAAACACGTCAATCACCTTAATTTTTGTTAGATCAATCCAACAATGACCACATACTCTTCCTCACATCTCTCATGTGTCCCTCCACCACCTTTATTAAGTAACTTAGGTTCTTGCAATGGCGTATTCTTTCTACGTTTGAATGGAAAAGCATTTTATTTGTGGAATCCATTATTTAGGGATTACAAGAAATTGCCTAAATCATCAAGTTCGTTTTTGGATTTGATCATGGTTCCTCCATTTTCGCTCTTACAAGGTTGTAAGAGCGATAACCAACTACAAAGATTATTCTATTTGCATCGGTGATGTAGAACATAAGGTTGAGGTTAACATGCTAAAAATCAATTCATGGAGAAGAATACCATATATTCCTTGTGGTAATATTAGTTTTGAATATGGAGTAGGAGGACTCTTGTTAATGGATCTATCTATCAGCCTGTGATGGAACATGAGGATTTCAATGAATGGTATGGGCAGACGAGAGTTTGAGTCTCCTTGTCAGTGAGAAGATTAGCCCTGAAAACCGGTTCACCATCCTCAACAAATTTCCCAACATACCTCACCACGTACAAGACGAACATTCCCACGCGATTCCACCAAGTACAAAAAGGTAAAGTGAAGTCCTCTCAAAAATTAACTACTAGGTTCCAAAGAAAGTTGAATGTCCATTCTTACAGGGCAAGATCCGTTGAAATCCCAAACCTCAGTAGAACCATCACAGCCTAACGTGTGAAGCTTATTATTGAAGCATAAGATATCAATGTTACGAACGCGTTGAAATTGATACTCTTTGCCATTTTGGGACATATTGATGTATCAATGTTCCAAATTAAGAATTGTTTGTTAAGAACACCATAGAGAATGATAAACTTGTGTTTTCAACTCATTCCATACAAATTCGGTGAAATATAAAGGATTGAATATTTAAAATTTTACAAAGAAACAAGAACAAACCAACCTGTGTATTTTTTTTCAAAAAGAAAGAAGGGAAGGTTTAAGTCTCTTCCCTTTACTACAATAATTCAAATAGCGTCGCGACAAATTGGCATGAAAATTAACTTAATGTTAAATTCTCAAAATCATAAGTATACCCACTTAACTTCATTGCTAAAACAAGTTCATCGAGCATCTCGTAAATCGCATCAGATCTAGGATGCACTTTATCGGCAACAAGGAAACTGTGAGTTTCACTGTTAAGGCTGATCCAACTGCACCCGGGCAGCTTCCTCAACCCTTTATCTTTCATCATTGTTCTCACTTCGGCCACACCATCCCACCTCCTCGAAAAGGCATACAAATTCGAAACCGACACATAATTCGAGGGATTCAAAGGTTCAATTTCGATAAGAAACTTATAAGCCAATTCTTGCATTTTTGAGTTCCCATGAAGTACAGAAGCGCTGACAAAAGCTCCCCAAATACTAGGACCCGGTTTTACAGGCATGTTCTTGATGAAATCCAATGCTTTTTCGAGCTGCCCTGATCGGCCGAGCATGTCGACTATACAGGCACACATCTCCACCGTTGGTTTAATTTTATAATCTTTTATGACAGTGCTGAAGATATTAAGGCCTTCGTTTACTAATCCCGACCTAGAACAAGCTGAAAGAGCTCCAACAATTGTAATCAGATCCGGTTTTATCCCAAGTAGAAGCATTTTATTGTACAAATCAATAGCTTTGTGCCCTTGCCCGTGTAACCCGTATCCAGATATCATTGAACACCAAGAGATTCCATCTTTACGAATACAGTGATTGTCAAACACTCGTCTTGCACTGCTCAAGCTCCCGCACTTCGAATACATATCAATTAGAGCATTGGATAAAGAAACTTCATGAACCAATTCCTTTCTTATGGCAAATCCATGAATTTGTTTGCCACAAACTAAACCAGCAAGTGAGGTACAAGCAGGCAGAACACTCACAAGAGAAACCTTATTGGGCTCCACTCCACCTCTCTCTTGCATTTCTCTAAATAGAAGCAGAGCTTCATCTGAAGCTCCATTCTGTACGTAACCATTGATCATGGCAGTCCAAGCAAAAACATTTTTACACCTCATCTGATCAAATACTCGTCGACCAGAATCAATTTGATTAGTTTTGGAATACATATCTACCAAACAACATCCTAAATGAACATCAGAACTCAAACCCAAGTCCAATTCATTCTTTACAACATAACAATGAAGCTCCCTTCCATAGTCCCATTTCCCATTGTTGCTCCCACAAATAGGAAGAAGACTCGAAACTGTGAACGCATCGGGTTTCAATCCTTCCATTTGCATATATCTAACCAAATCCCACATTTCCTTATCAAACTTCCAATTCCCGGGTGTAGAACATCCAGCTATTCTAACATTCCAAGAAGAAACATTTCTTTGAGGCATTTCGTCGAACAACTTACCACACTCCACAACATCCCCACATTTGCAGTACATAGACATTAACGAGTTTGAAACTACAATATCCGCACCCAACCCAATTCTCACACACTTCCCGTGAATTAATTTTCCGGCTAGTAACTCCCCACTATCTCCACAAACTTTGGACAGAATCGAAAAGGTAAACTCGTCAGCGGAATCACCATTCCCACACATTTCCTTGAAAGTGTCAAAACACTCATTATATAAACAATTTTTCCCGTACCCGTTGATCAATGTGTTCCATAGATAGAGATTCTTGACTTTAATCGAGTCGAAAACAGCTTGGGATTGGAGTGGGCTTTTGCAGACGGAGTAAGCAGATATAAGTTTGGTTACAATGAAGGGGTTTTGGTCGAGGCCCAAATGACAGATTCGAGCGTGGGATTGCTGGGTTAGTTTAATAGAGAGATGGGTGATGGAGAATTGGAGAAGGTTGACGAGAGTGAGAGAATGGTCCGGATTAACAATGGCGGAATTGTGGAAACGAGAGGCCAAATGGGTGAGGTGGGATAAATTGCGCGTAGAGAAGAAGATGGTCATCAATTAACAAAGAGTTTGAGTTCAATCAAAGTATCAAACATATCACGGTTTATTTACGGGAGTTTCTAACATCTCAGGCTCGATACTGGGCGTGTTCGGTTAAAAAAAACTCTTATTTTAAGGAGCCGATTGATTTGGATATTAAAAAGCGAATGAAATTATTAATATTATTTTTTTTATAATACTTTATTTAATTAGTATAAATGTGCTGGAATTATTAATACTGATACTAATTTAATACCATTTTTTGTAGTATAATTTAATACAGGAAGGATGTGGCATTGTTTATCTAAGATTAAGAAAAGTGAATTATATATTTTCAAAAATGTCATTATTACTATAATATTTTTAAAAATGTCACTACTACTACTACTGCTACTACTATATTATTATTATTTTAATTTTTTTTTAAATATTTTTTTTGTTAGTCCAAAATATAATCCCGTATATGAGTTATAAAACCAAATATGATATTAACATCAGTATGAGATATCCCAGTATTAATACTACATGAATCAAACAGGGTATTTGTATTAAATTAATACCAGGATTAATAGTCTAGTACTATTAATACTGGTATTATTAATCACACTAACTCTAATACCTGAATCAAACGAGGCCTAGCATCTATATCTAACTAATGAGTAGGCGTATACACGGTGAATCAGTATATTAGAAAAAAACCAAAAATTGTCACTTGAATAAATTTAGAACTTGTGACCATGTAGTACTCAGTGAAAAAAAAAGCGTCGAGAGAATGTGGTTGAAAGAGATACTGAACCGGTACTACTTATATAAAATTATTTGTACTTAAGATACCATCAATCTTATTTTTTTAATAATTATTTATAAATCCTGTACATAGAACATTATATAACCTTGTTTATAAAAATTACTTGTGCCACTTGCACTATCCATTTAATTAACACATTATTTGTTCCCATATAAAATAAACTAATCTAAATTGAATATACGGATAAGTTGATGTTTGTGTAAATTTGCGTCCACCATTGATTTAAATTAAGTTGGAAGATTTGGGCCCAAGAGCACCCCAAAAGTCATCATAATAACATACTTGTGATATAAAATACTAAAGTAGTTTCTTTTTGTCTTTTCGTACTAGGAAAATTCTAATGGATTTAGAGCTGATTTAATGTTTTATGTGAATTCACGACGCTTCACTACTCATTATTCATATATTTTTTGAGATATATGTAAATTATGATATGACTTGAATAACAAATAATCTATTGATAAATTGAATCATTAATATAATATTATTTCTTATTGTGTTTTATCGTATCATGTCTAAATTTTTTAAAATTTATCATATCAACATATTTGTATTATATTGAGTAAAACACTTGTATTGTACAAGCTATGTAAGTTGGCTCAAATAAAAAAAAATGCACTTCATTTCCGTAAAATAATGCAGACTTTCGTACTTTTCAAAATTACATGTGTTTGATTGAATCAATTTCTGTCAATTTCCATGTTATAACTTGTATTATTCTAATTTATCTGTTTTCTATAGAATTTGAAAATCACCGCCCTCTTATTTTTGTTTCAATAATTTTCCCCCGTATGAAGTAAGTCCAAAAAAACTAGTCATTTTTCACGTAAGCAATGGAATTAATTTATACACAGCTCCTTTGGGAAACTAGCTAATATTTGATGTCAAAACCCTAACATGGCCTGTTTTAACCATTACAACGGGACGAAGTACAAATTAAGTATTACAGCAGCATGTACCAATGCTTAACTTCATTAATTTGTCACAACCCAAATTTATTCTCATTCATAAAAGTACTTTTAATCTCCTCATTGCCAACTTTTTGGTTCCAATATATGAGAATTAGTACCATAACATTGAGAACACTTGAAATAAACTAACTAATACTCAAAATAAAGGAGTGGCTAAACTCTGCAAACCAGCTCTTGTTGCGGACGCTGCCACACCAAAATTGCCATGAACATCGTCTAAGTTCCACAAACCATCCCAATAAATATCCTCATTCGACGCCTCAGGCGCAGGCGCAGAGCCGTTCAACATGGAGCAGAAGAACCCTTGCTCCTCAGCCGCGTTGGGATAGAGCGCGGAGGTCATCACTTGAGGTAGAAATGACACTTTGTTGTCACTGTCATCCAGCCACGACATGATCTTTTTCATGTCCACTTGGTTCTGCTGCTGCTGCTGTTGTTGGAGTTGGAACTGTTGCCTTCTTAGAAGGCGAGTTTTCGACTTTGCAGCATCATCAGAGGACAGTTTACCCTTTTTCTTGAAGTGGGTTCTCCAGTAGTTTTTTATTTCATTGTCGGTTCTTCCCGGTAAGCTTCGTGCAATTGTGGACCACCTAGATTTAAATAAGTTGATTTAATGATCATAAAGTTGTTACTTAAAAGTGATCATATTGAATAGATTTCAAGAAAAATAATTGAAGGTAAGGGAATATAAAGATAATTACCTGTTCCCCCACCTACCATGGAGCTCTAGTATTATACTTTCTTCATGTGGAGTTATTTGACCCCTCTTCAGATCTGGCCTCAAGTAATTCACCCACCTTAATCTACAACTTTTTCCATTCCTTTTTAAACCTGTACAACAAAGATAGATAAATAAATATATTTTTCATAAAAAAAAAATGAACTTTTTTTAATTATTCTTTGGGCCGGTCCAAGTTTATTGGACTCAAGGTGGAATCATTTTAATAGAGCCCATTGTACATTTGAGAAAATATGTTAAAACCCATTCAAGTTTGTTTTCTTTTCTTTCTTTTCCCCCGAAAAATATGTAGCTGAAATGAAAACAACACAAGAAAGAAATATGGATGTTCTTACTTGGGAATTATTTGTATATATATCTTAAACTTTACAATTCAGAAATAGATTAAAAGTACAAAATGTTGTGTTGATTGAACCATCGAGACCTTACTCGTTATGTTTGCAAAATTATATTTTCTTCTTCATTTTTCTTCCTCTTCCTTTCTTTCGCGAATGTATCGACCCTTAACAGATTACAACTGATCACTTTGTAGCATACACTAAAAGCTAAAATATATGCATATGTGTCCACACAATTTAAAGACCCCAATTTTTTGAGAAAAATTGAGGCTAATTTAAGGGAGTCACCTCTGTGACCTTCTCTTTTGTCCAACACACTCACACTATCCCTCGTGCAAAAACAGAAAACACAAAAAAGCTTCTGCGCGCAAGGGGTGGGGTTGTGAAGATTGATAGTTAAAGGTAGATAAGTGGAGTAAAGAAGTAGTAAATTACCAGCAAGCCTAGCAACAGAGTTCCACCTTCCTTCACCATGCAATTTGACATACTCAATAAGCAACTTATCTTCTTCAGCAGTCCATGGCCCCTTTCTCCACCCTGATTCCTCCATCATCATTCCCCACCCCAATTGCTCTCCCATCACTCCCCAAGAAGACATATTATTATTTTTTTTCTTTTTTAATATAAACCAAAAGATTACTCTTTTGATTATTATTAGAGGGAAAGATTTGCTTTGTCCTCAAAATACTATGACACAAAAGGGCTTAGTGTATTCCTCATATTTATATCTGCACAAAAGGGCCACACTCTCATTCCATATGTCCTTTCCATTTCATCACTATCCACTCTTTGTACTAGCACAACATGATCTTCTCAAATACTATCCAAGTAAATTACTACTTTACCCTTGGCACTATATGAGCAATTAAAATCTTGTTCGCAATAAAAATTGCGTAATGAATACCTATTCCAATCCATTAGTAGTTGCCCATACAGTTAATTTGTGGCTTAACAAGTATGTATCGTATTTAAACTATGTATTTATCATATGCATGTATACAATGTAGTTCTTTTTAATCGTGACACATTTATCTGAGTTGTCCAACATACCAACTTATTAACTTCACGTTATATAAATTTGTATTGTGTTGGAATTTGGATCATCCAAACATGTCAAAAGATACTTCTAGTAGGGGTATGCCATATGTGATAGTTTTGCCATCATTAAGTTAACTATTCCATGCATATGTACGTAATGGGACTTCAAGTGTTTTTTTCTTTTCTTTTCTTTTTTTTGTTTTTTTTTAAAAGGGGATTTCGAGTGTTTGGGGTTGTTAGTTTGGTGGTACTCTAAAGACACCTTTTTTGAGTAGACTTATTTAGGGTTTAATTACGGAATAGCATTTTTAAAGGGAGAGTAAGGATTAGACAGATAGGTTAAATTTTCTCTCTTAATATTTAATGACAATGCATTTTCTTTTATTGATGTAGGATTAAAATCAAATTGACAAGTGTTTTGAAATTCCTCCAACCTTTCCCACCAATTATAATATTAAGGCACATATGGCATCAAAATTTTGTAAAGGCATTTGAGGATTATATTTGAATACTTGCCAATATATTGGGCAATACGCATGTTCTCATCTAGCTAATTAAATCAAAAGAGTATGTTTATTTGAATAAATGAAAATTTCATGGAATTGAAAAAGGGCCACGTATAAGCTAGAGCATGTGCATCTAGACACTAAAGTACTACTAAGAGAGCCCAAATGAAAGCATTTGTCTCAATATTAGTATTAAAATAAAATTAAAAGTGGGTGGCCAATTTTTTTAACATGAAAGCCACAACAAGGCCAATGGATTCTAAGCAGGTGTGTTTAGCTTACTTATTAAGGGGATCATATTGTAGTGTAATCCTCTTGTCTGAATTAATTAAAATTTCTTGGATTCCATTTTTTGCTATTGGAAATTAAACCTAAAATATTAAGGGAAGTATGTCTCAAGTACGTCACTAGAGTAACAGGTGGTATTCACTTATCATTTGGAAAGTTTGTGCTTTGGTCACATGTTGCGGCATTCAGTTTTTGTGCTATACATATATTGAGCTTAATTATTCACATAATAATCTCATAAAAAATTCGTAATCTTTCATAAGACTATAAGAGTTAATTGGTTAGTCAAATTTATTTCTTTGACTAAGAAGAAAAAAGGTTTTAAAGATTTTCTGGCAATATTATTACAACGATAGAAGATCTAATGTCCGTGTACTTATATAGGAGATAAAATAAGAACGATCTTGAGATATATAGAGCCTTACACAAAAATTGAAATTAGAGACACTATTCACATATATAAAGCTCTTAGGTCCAGGTATTAGGATTAGTGTGATTAATAATACCAGTATTAATAGTACTGGATTATTAATCATGGTATTAATTTAATATTAATACCCTGTTTAATTCATGCAGTATTAATACTGGAATATCTCATGCTGATGTTAATACCAAGTTTGGTTCTGTAACTCGTATACGAGATTATATTTTGGACTAACAAAATAAAAATGTTTTTTTAAAAAAAAATTCCCAAAATTTATTTTTTTAAAAAAATAAACTAAAATAACAATAATATAGTAGTAGTAGTGGCATTTTTGAAAATATATGTTTTTTTTTCTTAATCCTGGATAAACAATACCACCTCCCCCTGGTATTAAATTATAGCACAAAGAGTGGTATTAAGCTAGTACTGGTATTAGTAATCCCAGTACATTTGTGCGAATCAAACAAGGTATTATACAAAAAATTGGTATTAATAATCTCATCCCACTTTTTAATACTTGAATAAAACGAGACCTTAGTCTATTACCTTGCTTAAAATATTGTGCCCTTGCGTAAATTGTAAAAGTCTTTTGATATAACAAAGGCCTTATGTAAATGTCCATCCTGCACGGCCTCAAGATTTTTTATGGGAAAACATGGCCCTCCTACATCTTATTCAAATACGTGAGTTTACTCTTTTGTTGTCTAAATTAATTAGGAGTGGTCCACTCAAACTAAAAGTCCCGTTTTATGAAATAAGTCTGCAAATTAACATAATGTACCAAAATAAAAATAAATAAATTAGCCTTAGAGTGAGCTACAACAATGGTTACAGAATGTTAACATTTGAACTTGAAGGTTGCTGCCCTAGAAATACAAAAGTTTAAGCTTAATAAATAAAGAAACACACTGCGAGAAGAATCCGCCATATGTGCACTCGAAACGCCCATGGAGAAGATCTTTTTTAGATTAGCAATGAATGTCTTGTATGATTATAATGCGCACATACCGCTTGAATATAATTAAATAATTTAACAAAATTGATAAACATCCTAATGGTTGAACAGTAGCGAAGGTTTGAATCTTGATAGAATCATATTTTTATGAGGAAAATTTTTTTATTGGGGCAAAATTAGAAACTAAATGTTTGACATTGTATCATGGTGGTTGAATCCCTTACTCTTCCTTAATTTATTTAATAGTATAGATAATTCTGTTTTATTGGATATTTAATCTAGAATAATTTTAAGATGACACATTCTGAAAACACAAATGATTTGTAGTTCATGTATTGATTCACACTAAAACCTATATATATATATATAATCAAAGTTTAACAAGTGTGATTACCTGAGTAATACATTAAGGATATTTCAGTGTACGTATGTTGTGAATGTTTCTTCATCACATCGATCTCTCTAGAAGTAATATATAGTTCTTAATCTATTGGGGTGTCTTTAATTCCCTTTAAAAAAAATAAAAATTAATAAATAAATCTAGCATGACCAATTAAATGTTACTCTGACGCCTATGTGATTGCCACTTTTAAGCATTTAAATTTTTGTGATAGAGATACAAAATATGTTTTCAATTAACCTAATCATTCTCCTTTTTAAAAAGAAAAGAGAGAGATATTTCAACATTTTCCTTTTCATTTTTCTGAAGATAAGTCACGGTACGTAAACATAAAAGATAAAACTTCGCTCAAAATTAAAAAATGAGATCCAAAAACGAAGATTATTCCCATACAATAGCGAAGCCAAAATTTCAATTTAGTAGGGATTACACTATCACTAAGTGAAAAAAAAAAATACAAGTAACAATACAACGACATTTATATATATATATATATATACACAGAGTAGTGTGATTGTAAGTACTTTTTACCATAGGCTCCAATGATACTTCACTAAATTTATACATTTTTTGTTGTATCAAAGGACGTACGATGATCTGTCAAATATTATTATATTAACTATATATACCATGATTAATATGATAAATACTTGATGTTCTTGCTAATTTGTGATAAATAATGGTATGGTATAACTTATTATGGTATACATGTACACACTATAGTAAATATTCTATATTACTTAAAAAAATAAAAATAAAATAGTTTTAGTTCTGAAAAGATTATCAAATTGAACAGTTGATTTTTTTAATATCATGTAAACATATTTAAAATCAAATCACCATGTCGAAAGTTAAAGATGTGTTAATTTAGAGAAGTACCAACCATAGCATTTGGTGAAAAGTACATACCATCCTACATACTCTATATATCTCTATATATACAATAATATGAATCGTTGAATCAAAATACTCTTATAAATGGTACACATTATCATTTTTTGTCAACTTTTATGGTTATAGCGTACGCAAGAACAAAAGTGAAACCCGTTCAATAATTTGAAAAGTTAAACTGCACTTTTTAAAGTTTAGAGGCTTAAGTGGAACTAGCATTATAGTTTAAGACCCATTTGTGTAAGGTACTCTTCTTATAATATATAATAATTATAATCTCAATCTCAATGTTTTGATAAATTACAACAGTACCTCTTACTTTCATAATGTAAAAAAGATTCCTATAGGGAAAAAAAATGCTATACCCATAAAAAAAATCCAAATTTAAGTGGGGGCTTAGCTCCATAGTGGCTACGCTGCCCCTGTTCCCATGCCGGAAAATTCCTGCTTTGAATTACAAATTCAAGGAACGATATTATATATATTTGTTATGACACATTAGCATGTTGCATTGTAATATATATTATTTTATTGGAAATGGGTTAAAACTCCTTTTATAAGAATATTTTTTGAAAAAGAATTAGGAAATAACATTTTTCTGAAATAAGGGCTTATTTTTTATCTTGTTAGTGTGTTCCTTGTTTATCAATTACTTGTAAAATAAAAGTTTTGACCAAAAGTGTTTTTTTGCAAACTTAAAGTTGAAATCCAAAAATATTCATGCAAATTTGATTTGCATGATGTGTTTTTATTTTTAAAAAATATATTTTTATGTGTCACTTGTATAATTTTAAATTAATGTCAAATAAACCTTAATACAAACTAATGTATTAAAAAATAAAAACTACAAACTTAACTTTGCATAACCTAATATCATGCGTACTTTTATCAATAAATAGATTTAAATTTATAACTTATTGAAATAACTCAAAAGCATTATCAGTTAAATACTTAAACATAGAACAGCAAACACAAACTACAAAAAATACAGCATTCTTCTGTCATCTACATCCCAATATTTGCACATTAACCAATTCTCATAACTCCTCAAGATCTTCCATCGATCTCCAAGTTATTTGCATATTAACCAATTCTCAATATCCTTTCAACAAGCCAAAAGCCTCTATATACTTTCTATCAAAAATACCTTTTGATTTCTCTCTTGCCATAACTAATATTGTTATGCTGCATTAACAAGTTGCAATACAATATTTGGTTGAGTTAGTAAAAAAGTATGTACTTTACTTATAGAACTTAAGTTCAAATCTTTCTGCTAACAGACCTTTTTGGTGAGCAGCACATAAGAACCATCGTAAATAATCACTAGTCTTTTGGCATATTCTAACATTAAACTATCTTCTCACCTAACAGCTGTAAGGAATATTAACACCAATATTTCCCCCTTTCTATTATAACAATTAAAAAGATGCATATCTCTAACTTTTTTCTCCCAAATCCTGTGATTGATTTTTTGATCTAAAGATTCTAAATATACGGCACGCACGGACGGTGAGTGAGAAAAAAAAAATGATATCTCTAAGTAAAGTTGCTTAGCTCCAGGAATTAAGCAATGTAATATTTTACTTAGTAAATATTTAGTGCTTCCCCACAGTTGTAATGATGGACTGGCTGTAGTAAAGGAGGAAACTTTTCTCTATGCTCTTTGATTCTTTGAAGCATCTATCTCTTAAATATTTTAGATTATTTTTTCATTTAAGTGTCATGTCAGATTAGATTTATGATAAGGAGTTTAGATTACATATATGTATAAAGGGTTATTTATACTTTGGCATCTAAAATTTATATTAAAACTAAGTTTGACACCTATTGTTTTTAAAAATTATGGTTTAACTGTGCTTCAACTTGTTTGACCGTTAGGTCAATGAAATTAATGAGCAAATTAAAGAGCCCATATTGCCACAATTTTTAAAAATAATGGGTGTCTAACTCAGTTTCAATATAAATTTTAGGTGCCAAAGTCCAAATGACTTAAGTATATATTATATTTATTTTTTATATTATTGAATATACAATGTGTGGGCAATTTGATTATAGACAATTGAAAACTGATAAATGAATCCCCAGTTAAAGCGCCAACATTTAAATCCCCCTTTAATTAAATTTATATGGAAAAGAAAATAATTTTATGTAAGAAAAAAAAGCTGGAAAAAAAAAAAAAAAAAAAGCTTGACACATCTTTAAGACGTACAGTTAAAATACGTCTTAACTTTATAATATTAAATATATATATATATATATATATATATATAAAGGTGATTTTAAATGCACCCCTGCAATCAAATTTTACCCCATTTAATTTTAACAATTTAACTTTAATCAGTACCTGTAAATTCAATCCACTTAATATGACTTTACATGTTTATGGATTTTGATGGAATTAAGGTGTATAATTTTGTTATTGTGAATATATCTTATCACAGATTATATATGTACTAGGGGTGTCACGTGGTACGGTTATTATCGAAACTGACTGAACTAATTTGAAGAAAATTGGTTTTGGTATCGCATATTGAAGTATCAAAAATTGAGATACTGAAACCGAAAATACCCAAAAAAATACTGTACCAAAAATACCAAAAAGTATAATTTTCCAAAAATACTAACCAGTAATACCGAAAACAATAATTCCAAAAGTATCAAAAATATATATTACCAACACTACCAAATAATTAAATACGGAGAATGTCGAATATATCTAATATCACAAATATCAAGGATTTTAATACTTACAAATTACTACTTTTTCAAATCATGTTTAATACTTATACTATCGAGTAATCTTAAACACTAGTAATTTATTTTTAATTATAGTTATTCGCATAAGTACAGCTTAAATTCTTATAAATTTCTTTCTAAAATTTAGTTTTCAATCTCAATTTTTTGCAGTTATCGAAAATTAAAATTAACCAAAAAATTTATGAACATTTACACTAATAAACTGTTTACCATAATTGAAATTATCCGAAATCCAAAATTTACTGAAAATATTGAATATACCAAAAAACCGAGTAGTATGGTACTAGTTTTCATTTTGAAATGCCAATTGGTAAATTGATAAAATTGCTATTGAACTTCTTATTTTGGTTTTGATACTGGTAAAGGCGCGCTATTTACCATCCAATTTAACAAAATAACACCCTTATTATGTACAATTTTAAATCTATCCTTATATGAAAAAAAATATGAAATTTTCTTTTTCATGTGAAACTACTTTTTCTAACGGATAACAAGTAAGTTGTGATTGCACAGTTGTTTAATTTCTTGCAACTCAAAGCCTATCCCTTAAATTATTTTGAAAATTATTATTGTAAATCTGTGTTATTACAAGTTATTAACTCATTTTATAAGAGCTTTCAAAGTTATAGTCTTACATGTTTATGAAAAAATAATATTGGTATGGTGTTAATTTTTTTTTATTGCACTAAAATAAACTTTTAAAATATAAGTTTAACCCAAATAAAGATTCCTCATAAAGTCACATTTGAACATGTCGTGGTTTTAATTTCTGTTAAATAGGCTTTCATCATAATATCTATATTTTTTGTCCACACAATTTATGAATTATTTTTGCCATTAAATAATCATATATGTTTTAATAAACTCACCCCAATTATGAAATTGAAAGTTTTTTCAATAGATGAATGGGGATGTGAAGAAAGTTATCTTAAATTGGAGTGAAAAGCATAATTTAATAAGTGTATTTAAAATCACCCATACATAATTATGAAGAGTAAATAAATGATTTTTGTTAATAGAATTTGGTACGGTATATTTTTTATTAAATTTGGTGAAAGGAAAAAAATAATAATTTAAAAGTGATTGTGCCAAAATTTGATAATTTCGTCTTTTACTTACGGATTGGATTGTATGCAATAATGAAAGGGGATCTTTATGTATAATTTAATATTTGTTTTAGTTAAGGTGAACTGGTGAAGGGATGTTGGGACATGCCAGCTAGTTTCTAGAAGCATTTTGCATATCATCCTCTCTCTCTCTCTCTCTATATATATATATATATATATTTTATTATTTTTTATTTTTTTGCATATCATTCTATATGATCTTGAGATTAGTTAAATAGTTGGATTTGGAGATCTTTATTGCACCTTCGATATAATAGAATCTTGAATTGGATCTTAGCTTGGTTAAAGTTTGTCTCTTCTTCTTTCTAAGCACACGCTAATTCTTTTTCATATGTATAGATATTTAAGTAAAAAATATTAGTAAACAAATTAGTCATCAAATGACAAAATGTTTTTCATTTTAATTTAAAACTCAGAGCTATATTATAATCGAATTTTGGAAATTCCGGTTTATATATACATAAATTAAAGAAAATATTAACTAACTATTTTAACTGATACGTCACGTGTTCATATATAATGGTAAAATATATGTTGTACTTACGTTACATATTTTTGTTATAATTAAAATATTTTGATATTGCAGGCTATGTTTTGGGTCATTATATATTTACACCCTACATTTGAATTTTTTTTAACAAACTCTATAATTAGATTTGATTGATTTTTATTTAATCATGAAATTCTCATCTTTGAATCTATCAACTCCCAACCCCCTTTCAATGTTTTTACTCCTAAACGGGTTCGTGGCCCATTAAGGCATTAACCAACTTTTTTTTTTTTTGATTAATCATTTATATCAAAGACAATTACATGGAGTTAGACATAGAATTCTGTTGCCCTACCTAACTATAAACTACCAAAGAGATGAAAGTAAGCTTTGCTTCGCGTTACCCTCATGAGAGTTTCCCAACCGAACCGGCTAACTATGAACTACCAAAGAGATGAATAAGTAAGCTTTGCTCCGCGTTACCCTCATGAGAGTCTCCCAACCGAACCGAACCGAGAGAGCAACTTCAGCTTCTTTTTGAGTCATCAACCACACCCACATAAGAGGTGGACATATTCAATCACCCACCAAGGGTGGACAAACCACTTTATTAAGTTGGAATACCGCATACATGGGTTTCGAACCTATGACCTCTCTAATACAAGACTAGAGAGGATGTCACTAGGCTACAAAGCCATTGGCATTAACCAACTTATTTAACTAATATTTTTAAATAAAAACTTAATATTATTAACATTATTCAAATATTATGATCAAAATCAAAAATTGTTTTAGAAAATTTACAAAGGTCGTAAATACTTATAGTGGTGGCACATGGAAGATGTTAGAAAGTCCACCCCAAACCCATTTTTAAAATTTTGAGTAATAATAATATTATGTTACATTTTATTGGGCTCCTTTAAATTTTTTCTTATAATTAAATTTTATAATCTTTTGGGCTAAAACATAGAAATATAAACTATGATTTTGTATGCAATGAGATTTACATGATAAAAATACGGGAAAAATAAGTAATAATTGTGGGTTTTCTTCGATTAGCTTATTTTGAGTTTATTTTTATGTTAATTTCTTTTATGCTAAAAAAAATATGCTTGTATTTTGGTCCCCCAAATTCAAAAAAGAGAATAACAAAAAATGACAATTTTATATAGTATTTACAAAAAAAAATTCAAAATTACAAGATATAACAATCGAAACAAACTAATTACAAAAGTTACATAAATCACTGTTCATTTAATGATTTAGCATGTTTGCTCTTCTACTCCATTGTTAAAAGACCATCCTGCCCTTTAGTTAATCCATTATTTACCTAGAATCGTTTTTGACCAAAACAAGAGATTTGACCCTTGACCCACCTCTAACCCATGACCCACTTTAAACCCCTAACCTATCTCCATCTTAACCCACCCACACTTTAAACCCAACAGAAATATTTTCCCACATAAACCCACCGGAAAATCCACCATCACTCCATTGCCTTTTCTCTCATTAATTATGTTCTTCAAATAAAAATAAAATTACCCCTCTCCGTCCATTCCTTGCATCGAAACCCCAAGTAGTGGTGGTGGGTTTGAGATTTAATTCTAAATAGAGAAACTTTTCAAAAAAAATGTACACAACACATTAACAATCGTTGCAACTTTTTTCAACTAAAATTGGTACATGGATGCATAATTCTAGTAATTTTTTTTACAAAAATTGGTATCATGTACCAATTTTGTTTAATAGAGTGCACCTGTTATTAATGCGTCATATACATTTTTTTTGGCGAGTTTCTTCTCTAGAATTAAATCCCAAACCCAGCACCACCACTTAACATGTCTAGTACATTTTTCCGACCTAGTATTCTATTTTAGGCTTCTTTTTCTTCCAACACAGTGTTCTAATCCCACCGTCTTCTTATGTTTTTCGTTACAGTGACTGCGTTGTATATTTCCAAGTGTAATTTCCGGCGTCTTATACATTTTCTGGCACCATACATAGTCTCCTGCATGGTGCTAATGTTCCATCGCCGGTGGTTTTATTATTCCAGTAGGAGTTGAAATGGTTCGAGGGGAATAGAACGTACGGACCAATCCTTACCTTTGTCCAGAAGAAGACAAAAACATTAGCAAGTTTAATGAAGGGAAACATGGTCTTTTACCAAAGAAGGATAAGGACAAACATGCCAAAGCATGATCTATGTCACTTTTGTAATTAGTTTGTATGAATTGTTATATCTTGTAATTTTGAAACAAGTTATGCTAGTTTTGTAAATACTATTGAAACTCTATCATTTTTGTAATCCTCTCAATTTAAAATTCTGGATCTGCCACTTATAACACATTAAAGTAAGTTAAATGATAAACATGCGTTCAAATCAGGGATTCATCGACAATTTCATCAAATTCATCGTTCTCAGATGCTAGATCTAATAAGGATTGGAATTTAAGAAAGCACAAACAAATATAATTTCTTGCTGTTCCCTCATTCACTTTTTTTTTTTGCTTTTTTGGTAAATACCCAAACTTTGAATCAACCCAAATTTGTGATTGATTAAAATCACTAGCCCTTTGGATGTGGTGACCCTACAAAATGGCATGTTTCACAAATTAGAGGCTTCTAAACTGGACATCCCAATGGATGGCTCTTTTGAAAGTTCTTTTTGGAACACTCATAGTTAATGTTAGGTAGAAAAGAGAAAGAAATAAAGATATAAAATAAAATCTCACTATTTTCTTACAATAAGGTAACATTATGTACACAAAAAGTGCGTAAAATAATGTGTTTATTATTGAATTAATCAATAATTAAATCATTTTAGCATTTTTCCAGTAGCCCCAGTTGTTTTATCAATAAAATATATTTTTTTTAAAATATTTTATCTATTTTTTCATATGTCTAGAATTACTTGTGCGCCTTAATTTTTTATGATTTTAATCGTTGAGTGCAAAACATCAAATAATGTTTGAACTGCAAGTAGAGCGAGCTTTGACTCGAATCATAATCTTTAAGCCATTGCAATCTAGGCCGGTGAAAAGCAAAAAAAAATTGCATAATAATTACTATCAAAAGCTATTCAATAGTACAATTTACAAATATTATTTTATATAAAAAAGATCAAGAGGATTGTGCCAGCTGACGTGATAAACTTCAAGCAACTGTGTGATTGATTAAATAATGTAAAAATAAAGAGATTGAGTCATCTTTCGGCTTGACTGTACCCGTCATTAAGCCTAAGGTACAATTAATGTGGCCTAACCATCAACACTCAAAACTTTAGTCCAAGGAGTCTCTGATTAGAGGTTAAAATATTTTGGAAACACAATTACTTTTTCCATCTTTTCATTTTTTTTTAAAGAACTCTCTTTCTCGCCATTTAAAAAATTTTATTTGGAAAAAGTAAAAAAAAATTAAGAGAACCCTACATCAAATTAACTCATTTTTCAACTTCTTTAGCACACAAATCAATTTTTCTTGTTATCAAATGGAGCCTAAGGGTCTGTTTGATAACAAGATAAAAAATGATTGCAAAACCAATTAATTTGTGTAAGAAGGTGAAAAATAAGTTGAGAAATGTAATGAAATCATTTACATTTCATACTCATTTTTATAAATAGATGTCATCCATTCTCCTTGATTTTTGTTACCACCCAAAGGAATTTTTTTATTAAAAAAAGTATATAAGAGAACATCTCAACACATCGCTTAACTTATTTTTTAACTTCTTACAAAAATACGTTATTTTTTCAACTATTTTTTATCTTGTTATTAAACGGAGGTTAAGAATTTGCATAAATTTATTAATTTACAATGTCTTCCTCCTATTATCACTATGCTTGCAGGCTTGGACATACCTGTTGTAATGATAATAACAAATCGATCAGACTTATTTAAGTACCACGAGAGATTTAATAATTGACGGTATCCCGAAAAATAAAATATGATTATGAATTTGAGACATTAAAAAGAACATTGTTCCCTTAATTTGAAAAGAAAGAAGAAGATATATGTGGTATGCTATTTGCACATTTTGTCATGCATAGGAGCGTGAGAAATTGAATTGGACCGAATGAACCGATCAAACCAAACCGAATAACATATTTTTTTTGTTCGGTTTTTATATGTACACTAGTCCAGTCCGGTTTAAGTTTTAATGGATAGAATTCGATTTTATGAATAAAAAATCCTACAAAACCAGACCGAATATATGTAAATATATCTTTTTCATATATATATATATATATATATATATATATATATGTATATATTATAATTGCGCATCTTAAAATCAGAAAATATTCTAATGGTCCCATATCTTGATCATCCATTTAGCTTTTAATAAACATAAAACAACTTAGTTTCAAAGATCTAGCAATGACCAATCTTTCACAGGTTGTATGTATATATTACTAAATTACACAGCACCCTCATTACAAAGATGAAAAGTTCTCTGGACCACCTAGGACAACAAAGAAAAGCCCCTTGTTTAAATTGGGCCAAAAAATTAAGGTCAATGTAAAAAGTTCAAACCGATTGGACTGGTCGAAATCGGCTTATTCAAATTGGTTCAATCTTAAATGGTACTTCGGTTCAGTTCGATTTAAAAAAATTTAGGGCCAAAACGATTAGTCTGGTCCGAAAACATGGCCAATGCGCATACCCGGTCAACTGGACCGTTGACACCCCTTCATGCATTGCACATATGAAGAATGGATGTAGTCTATACAAAAATATATTCCAATATTTGTAGGTTAAAAAAAATACATAAATATCCTAATAAATTTAAATTTTAGGCATTTAGTGGAGTACGTATCTCAACACCAGTTAAAGCTAAAGTTGTGTTTGATTACCTAGAAATATTGTGGGGGGTTCGATTTGTAGGGAATAGTGAGAATTGTAGCTAGTAAATAAAAAAATCATGATTTACTTTTACATTAATTATTTTTTACATTTTAATGAGAACCAACTATGCAATAAAGTTATAGTATAATTGATTTTCATTATTTGTAATAAAAACAAAAACAAACACAAATATTTTATTTTTTATAAAATATTCTCCACATTAAAAAACAATTTTTTGTAAGATATTGAGTAAATAACCGTGGAAGCAACCATTCAACTTCGGCCAATTTAGCCCTTAAACTATTTAAAATAAAAAATCTAGTCCTTCCGCTAACTTTCCATCCAAATTTGGATGGAAACGTGAATGCGAGCACCACATGACTCATTTTTAAGGGTATTTTCATTTAGGCTAAAACCACCCTCAAAATATATGAATTTGGGATTATTTAATACTTAAATATATAAAATCGTGTGCTCTTAATTTGTAAAATATATAAATTTATTAAGTTATATAAAAATAACCTCATGTATAAATACCTAAATATATCAAGAAAAGATGACATTTTTCTTCTTATTATATTAATTTGGGCTATCTTTAGTTTTAATCCCAAAGGACAAGTCGGGATGTCCCAAAATAGAATCATTGACTCTTAATAGCGCGCAAAAAAAAAAGCAATCACTATTTCCATTTTTATTTTCTCTGTTGCGAGAGTCTGCAATTCTATTTTGAGATATTCCAAATCGTCTTTTGGGATTAAAATCGAATATAGGCCAAGTATGTAATAATAAAAAATGGTTTAAAATATGTCCATTTATTTTATATATTCAAGTATATAATATAATTCATATACTTGAAGGGTGTTTTTATATATTTTAATAAATTAAATAATTTTACAAATTAAGAGTCTATAGTTTTTTAGATTAAAGTATTACAAAATTTGACCAACTTCATATATTTTTTTCTCAATTTGAATGAAAAGTTAACAGAAGGATTTATTTGATCGCATTTAAATAGTTTAAGGATTCAATTGATGTTTTTGATAATTTAAGAAATAAATTAATAAAAATCAGATAGTTTAAGAAATTCTAGGTTATTTACTAAGATATTTTCAACCAGCAAAACACAATTAATTGCCTTTAGAAAACTAATGCATCAAACTCTTTGGAAGGAAAGTGATTTACAACACTTAAAATTTTGTCACAGTCATTGTCACATATGTTTTGGTAGGTTGGGCTGTCTGTCACGCAAAGGAATTTCCAACCCATCACCATTTAACACCTCATCCATCAAACCTTTTTGGAAGGAAAAATTAATGATCGAGTTTTATGTGTTGGGTGTCTAGCACTATAGTTATTGTTTCTTTTGCTTTGACCATATCTTTCTATTGTTCAAAGCAACTAATAAAAATAATTAATTTTTTGTAAAATGTTAAAAATAAATTAAGTTACTTGATAAAATTATTTCTTCTTTTTTAACTTTTTTTTTTAAATTTTTATAACGAAGAAGAAATATTTTTTCAAAAAGATAAAGTATATTTTAACTGTAATTGGAAAGTTTTATGGATCTTTTTGTGAATTTTCAAACTACAGACTTCTGTTCACAATTGTTTGAAATATTGAGGTAAATTTTGTAATAAGATAATACAAACAAAAAAAACTCAGTTTATCCAGAAGCATGGTTGATGCATTCATACTATAGCAAAGGAAAGGGAAAAGAAAAAAAAAAAGGAGGCTCAATTGACATCATCCATGGCTGAAGGGCTCCATGTCTTTTTACTGGTCATCCACCAAAAAAATCTACTCTGATACTAATACGGTCCCCCCCTACTGGATTCACATATTAGCCATGCGCCTTTTTACTTATAAAAATAAATATAAAATAAAGATCATTTTATCACATCATTCAATTTATTTTTTTTTTGTTTTTTAACAAAAAATAATAATTATTTTACTATTATTTTTTCATATATAAACGTCGGATTTTATTTATTTAGTTTGGGTTTTCATCTTCTAAGGCCATCTTTAGTGGGTAGTCTAAAAGTGTAGTTGTAAAAATGTGTATTTAGCCTAGCAATAAATAAAAAAATACACTGGAAAAAAATTAAATTAGCCTTGCACGATATATGAAGTGACGGGGTAAAATTTTTTCTCTCCCACGACACATGATGTGTCGTGGCATGTAAAAATATATATTTTTTTTTAATGTTTTAAGGCTTTGCACGACACATGATGTGTCGTGCCATGACAAAAATTGTCTCCCACGACACATCATGTTCGGGGGCAGGTGTTCTTTTATGCCCCGAACATCAGTGTCGGGCGAGCCAAAAAATTGTCGACCTTGGTATTTACCTTCGCTTTACCTTTTTTTTCCCACTATTTTACATTTTTAGCTTATGCGCTGGGCCACAAAAAAACCCAAATTTAGCTTTTTAGCCTATGGGGTGAGATGGTCTAACAAAATCTACTCTGATACTAACATGGTCCCCCTACTGGATTTGCATATTATTTTTGCTATTATTTTTTTTGTTATTATTTTTCATATTAACCCTGCACTTGGCAAATTTTCAGTTGAGTTCCAAGCGTGTACTTAACTTTGAGCCCACCCTACTCTACGTTTGACCCGGGTCCTTGAGTCAACCACTCAACCCATATATCTCTCTGGTCATTGATTTTTTTTCATATATTATCAGATTTTTTCTAATTAAATAAAAAATTGGAGGACTTGTTACCACTAAATAAATCCGTACGGCTAAATACAAGTCAAGACTTCCCACTAATTGAGGGTGATAAATTTATGGTGGCAAATTTGATTACAGTTAAACTCCTATAAATTAAATAACGTTGGGGGCAACTTTTTTTTTATTAATTTAGCAAATACTAAATAACTAATTAATTTATCAAAGTATTCGTTATTTTCTTAAATATAATACATTTTATTCAGTTTCTTGTTTCACGAATTAACAATTCTATATATTTATTTGACCAAGTAAAATTCATGAATCTAATTTTTTTTTTTCCCTTGATATAAATTGAATATTGTTCAATCTACAACATCATTCCATTTTATAAACATTTAACTAAGCAAAAACCTTATTTAAAAAAATAAATGTTATAGTAACACAATAAATCACATATACAATAATGGATTCTCATCTAAAATGTGTAAAGTTGAAGAAGCTCGACACTGAGTAATTTTTCTGTTGAAATATGAGAAAACTACACCAAAACTTTTTACTATGTTAAGAAAAATTAGAAATGAGATCCAAGATGAAATTGATTTCAAAAATAAAAAAAAATAATTAAATCATATTTTTGGAAGGCTCGTAGTCGAATCAATTTCGAAGATTTTTGTGTCACTACTCACTAATATCAATTCTTCTGGACACGAGTCATATAAGACTTTGATTAATACAATTTAATTGCTTCTGCTTAAGCATTTTTCAAAGTCTGTAAGGGTGTTTTAATTTTATGTACGTATAAATATACTTTTAGGCTCCGCTTGATTGCAAGGTGGAAAAGGAAAATAAATTTAGTTATTTTTGGTGAAAAGATGGAAAATAAGTTGAGTGATAGTGATAATATATTTATTTTTAAGTTTTTCCATGGAGACATTTTCTTTGCTTGGTGGTGAGTAAAAATTTTCCACCACAAAACATTGAAGGATGGAAGAATATACTCATAAAATGAGTAACACATCTCTCACCTTATTTTCTATCTTTCACATAAGCTAATTAAATTTAATTTCCTTTTCCATCTTTGCAATCAAACGGAGCCTTAGAAATTATTCATATCTAATAAGTAATATTTCTAAAGATGCATATACAATACATACAAGTTCAAAAATTATTTGTAAGTATTCTTAGAAGGTCTTCTCTATCATACATAATCATTATTTTCTTCACAAAATTTTATATGGTTCAATTCTTGGATGACAGGCGTCAAAAGTGCTTTTAAAAAACTTTAGTAAAAATATATTTGTAAACTGATATACAGTAAAAACAATTTGAAGTTCGAAAAATAAATGGAAGAGAACAAAAATACCATGTCTCATTTTCAGTACGCGTCACGTCATATTCACGTTATGTCAAAAAATCTTTAAAAGTAAAAAGATGTATAGACAATGTAAAAATGATTGTATTATCATATCATATACTCTACGGACACAAAAGATAAGCACACTAAATAGAGATAATTTTTCAACTTATTAAATCAGTGAAAAAGGACAAGAAATTTTGTAATTGCCTAGACCTTAGTGTCTTAATCCTTTTTAAAAATAAACGATGACATTTTAGCACTAACATTTTGGTGACATGACGTCAAAATCCGATTAAATTGAAAGAGGTTTATAGTGTCGAGTTTTTGGGATAAGAAATAAAGGCCCAAAAATAATAATAAAAAAGGGGTTTACTAAAATAATTTCACATTCTACTAGTTTATGCCATTAGGGATACATTGCCATCATCCAAAAAAAAATCCACCAAAAGTGCTTATTAAAGTCAGAAAAGGTTAGAAGTGCATGATTACAATTTAGATTAAGGATTTTTATTTCAAAGGAATAAGAGAGATTATAGAGAAGATGTATATATATCATATCAACTATGCTAGTGTAGATTTTCTTAAAAAAACAATGCAATAAAAGGGCTCCTTTTATAAATTTAGGCCCACCGGGTCCTTCTTGTATATAAAATAATTTACGAACTAATTCACATCTTTTAAAAAAATAAAAAAATCGAGGCTCAAATTGATTTTAACATGATTAGTAAATTGTTACAACTACACAATTTAATGAGGTTTCTTATTACAACCCACAAAATTAGTCTTTTACACCCCAATAAATCTTTAAAAAAATTGCACTTCACCCCAGTGGTGGGGTGAGTTATACTGAAACAATACAAGACGATAATGTTTTGTCATTAAAAAGTAAAAACATTAAATACTATTAAATCTTTTCATTAAAAAACAAAATAAAAAAAAATTACATTGTTCTTAATAAAATTCATTAAAAAAATCCGTCTAATTAGTACCTCTATATAAAGATACAAAAAAATAATTGTGACAAATACAATTTTAGCAATAATATGAAATTATCATAACAATCTTATAAATATTTATAACTCTTAAATGGTTATTGTTCATATTTTAAATTTTTTCTACAAATTATTATTTTATATCAAATAAGTAACTATTAGTCTTAATTCACTACAGCAAAGAATATAAAAGATCAAAAAGCTCTAATACCAAATATATAGTAGTAAATTGATATACAAAAGAAAATTTTCATGTACATGAAATATTTACTCTGTCTTCAATCAAATTTAGATCATCCTTTAATTTTTAAGGCAATTTGAAAAAATAATAATTGTTTTACAACACAATTAATAATAAAACAAATTAAATTGATAATTTTGTATACTATGAAAAATAAAAACACCATTCTTCATTAATATTTACATAAACTCTCCCCTCTCTCTAAAATGA
>JAKCWG010000583.1:0-82330 GCA_021464415.1 Lonicera japonica
GATCTTTAAGAACCATAAGAGTTTGCTTAGTTTTGCGTTGTAAGTAATTGTGTTTATCTTCTTTTTTTATTGAGATAATGTTGTAAATATTGATTATACCTAGTTAGTAATGTAAAAAAAAAAAATTAATTATTTGATATATAGTTAAATTAAATAATTAATTTGAGTGCAGGGAGGAGGAGATGGTGCAACAATTATAACAAGTTGCCTTGCACGTAAGAAACAATCACTTGGGTTCCTCAAAGCTAATGGTCAAAAATCTTGCTTTCTCTGGCATTTTGAGTGATGATCCTCAATTTAATCCGGGTAATTAATATAACTAATCTTTACTTAATTACTTTATTTAATTTTTTTTTGTTTGCAAACGTTTTTTTTTTAAGTTTTGAAAGACTATATTTCTCTTTCTAGCCATTGAAGAACATGATATACAATATTGGCTCACTACTTGACGGCGTAAGGTGTGTGTTGTTGTTTTATCTTTTGATTGCTAAGTACTAAATGCTGAATCCGAGTTCTGAAAATGCTGTTTGTTTTTTATTCTAAATGAGATTTCTAAATTTTAAGTGTTTTGTATAAAACAATGGTTTAATTCAGCATTAAGCATTTCGGCGGGATTAATGTCTTAATGCTGAATGCTTAATCATCATCATATTACACATCTGAATACCTAAATTCTCTCATTAAGCATTTAGAAGCAAAAAACAAATGCCCCTAAATTTTGGGCAAAATGTTCCAACTTAGTATATTAGAATTCAGGTTCTACAATGTCTTGGGTTTCAAATGCAGCAAGCGGGGGGTCCCTTTATGTTTGTGCACAAAGTGCACCTTAAAATTGATTCATCTCTTCACGTGCAAGCAAGTACGTAAGAGTCGCATGTGAGGGAGAATATTAAAGAATATGAAATAATTGTTTATCTTAAAGTTTTGGCGCAGATTGTTTCTAACTTGAGAAGGCGCGCATTTTCCTCATTATAATTTGCACTCTATTTTTCCCCCTTTTCCTAGACTTCTATAATTGGAACAAGGTCAAGGTTAGATATTGCGACTGGGCATCGTTTACGGGTGAGATGTCGAAGCAGTCAATCCAGTAAGTTATTTATATATATATATATTTACTTTTCCTAAAAAGTTATAATTGTAAATTAAAATAAAAAGAAAAATACTATATTTGTGAATTAAAAAATATCTATAGAAATGGATTCCATAAGATACGAAAATTAAAGACTTGCATTTTTAAATATGAATTTTCTTTTAAAAAAATAAAATAAAATGCTGAGTGAAATTTTGTATTAATTATTTGCACATTTTTGTTTAACAAAATTTAGAATGACCATTCTCACTTATTAAAAAAAAATTTTATTTTCAATGAAAATTGGTGGACATAAGAGCCACGCAAGGGATCATTTACACAAATTTCTTATAAAAAAAAACTCGATACCATTTTAGGACGAGGGCCCCTTAAATTTGAGGGTGAACTTTTACCTTAAATTACATTTTTAAAAAAATCATTTCTTTAATCCTTAAAGTAAATTGGCATTTTCATTTCTAAAAAAGCAGTGTTCTAAAAAACTCCGACTAAAATCGATTAGTCTTAAGGGACTTGTCTCGTCTTCATTACTCATTTGGTTCAATTTTGTCTAATGGAGTCAAGTTCAAGAACTAAATGGATTAATTTTTTCATTAAACTTTTGCGAAGATAATCTCCATAATGAGAAAATCATTTTCAAAAAAAAATCATCCAGAAATTCATACGGAAGTAGGTATGGTAAAAATTTGATACATATGTTCATTTTCAACCATTAAACTTTTACAGATCATCTCACCCACTTATAAATTGCATTTTTTGATAAAATTTTGCGAAAATGATCTACTCATTGTGAAAATCATCTCGACCAATTTTCTTGAAAAAATTCACATGTTTATCAATTAAATTTGACCCTACTGGATGAAATTAGACCGAAAAATAAAGGAGAGGAGACAATTTCATTTTTGAAAGTTGGTCTAACAAACTCGACAGTAATAGTGGAATCTTTCACTCTCAGTCTAACAAACTCTCAATATCATTTTTCGAAGTTAAATTTTATTTGTATTATGCTATTTAAAATAATTAATAAAAATACATTTTTTTTAATTTGTTCCATTAATTCTCCACTAATCCTATAGACATTACCCACTTCTGGCCGCCCTAGAAAAGCCTACACATTGAATCATTGCTAAAAAGAGAAGATATGCCTTTTCAAAGAGGGCGTTGTGTATATTAATGAAGTAAAAGTTTGATAGAGTACATAAATCTAGTCTGATCCCTATTATAATCCGCAAAAGTACTCAAACATTTTAAAATAATCTTATGATAATATTGCATTTTTTTAGAGTAATGATATTAGCGTTTTATAAAAATACTCTTAACATTTTAAAATTATTTTTAGTGACAGATGTAATTTTTAGAGTGTTAGTATTTTTACGGAGTGCTAATATCATTTCTCTCTCTTTTTTTTTTATTTATCAATTTATATACTAATCTTCTTATCTCTTTTTTTTTCTACAAGAAAAGTAATCTTCATTTTAGAGGAGCAAGGATTTTTCCAGCAGTTGTTGATGATTTATTAGCAAAAGGGATGAAAAATGCTCAAAATGTATGTTTCATTTTCACAAATAATTAATTATTATTTTTTTATCCATATGTAATTGTTTTTTGTTCTAATATAGTGTAATATAAAAATGTGAAACGGTAGGCTATTCTCTCTGGTTGCTCAGCTGGTGGATTGACTTCCTTATTTATTTGCATTGATGAAGTTTCGAAGTATGCTTGGGGATAATGTAATAAAATGCTTCTCGGATGCCGGTTATTTTATCAATGTGTAAGCTTTTATACAAAGACTTTATAAATTAAGGCGGCCGCCATTTGCATTCCACATAACATTTGAAAATACTCAATTTTTCATTTGCCAAGTGACAAGCAGTGTAAACTTACATATTCGGTACTTATATATGGGCCGAATAAAGTATTTTCAAGCTTATATTCGCTTGTCATCGAGCGAATAACATGTACTTACTCGCGTGTCATCAGGTAAATGAAAAAGTGGAGTGTTTTCAAATATTTCGTAGTGTGTAAATAACAGCTACCTAACTTAAAGGCTATGTTTGGGAACTAAAATTATCGAAATTTGGAGTAAAATCTAATTAATTAAAGCAATTTAGGGTTCTAGGTTTTTTTTATGCAAATTCAAAAGCATGAAATTAGGGTTTCCAAACACACCCTACGATATCAAATATGAAATTATGAATTTGATTTTATATCCTATGGGTATAACCAAATGCTTTGGTGATTAATAACAGGAAGGATATTTCTGGTGCACCACAAATTGAAGAATACTTTAATGGAGTGGTTACTTTACATGTATTAATCTCTCCCATCCATTCCCCTCTCATGTCTCTTTATTCCAAAAAAAGATTTTTTTTATTTTTTCTTTTCAATTTTTGCCTCTCTAAAACTCTTAATTTGTTCATCACATATTATCTATTAAAAGAAATTATAACAAAACCCTTTTTAGTCAGTAATATATGATTTCTTCGCATTTGGGAGCTCCCAATATTCCATGTTTGGAATTCCCAAACGCGCTCTTAATGAAATTTTTTTATCGCATGCGAGTGAAATTTGATCTATGATGTTTATTTCTTAGGGATCGGCGAAGAATTTGCCTCCATCTTGCAAATTGAACCCGGGTTTGGTAAGAGAATTTGCTTAAATCTACATCGCATAATTCACTATTTACACTCGAAATATAACAATTAACATCTCTTGTTTGCAGTGTTTCTTCCCCCAGTATTCAGTACAAAATGTCCTAACACCAATGTTTTTTTATTACGCGGCCTATGATTCTTGGCAGGTTCGAAATCTCTGGTTTTAATGAAAAAAATGATGTAGTAGTTCAATATTTTATTTCACCTAATTGTGGAAACTATTTCCCTCTTGGTCCTAAAATTTGGTTTTAGGATTTTCAAAACCATGTCTTTAATATTTTTACTTTAATCTATGTAATAAAGTAGGAGGGAAAAATGTATAAGAAATAAAACTTTGTATGGTTCAGATTGACTCTAATTTGAACGGTTAGATGTAGTCTTTAGTTCATATATATTTTCTCTTATCGCCATAATTACTTCTCTCTCTTCTCAAATCTTCTCACTTCTCTCTCACACACTATCTCAAAAAATCGGACTATTCAATTACATTAAAGTGCTGTAAGCACGGGTTACTCCTAGTTATTTGATAATTATGGTTAGCTAATTAACATTCATTAACACCTAAAAAATCCCAATCTGAAGAATCTTTGAGAAAAATATATTTATAGAATAAAGAGTAATGATTTTTGAATCTTAAAATGTATAAAGGATAAATAATTGTGTGGTTGAAATTAAAGATATTTTTTTAATAATGATTATATCTTTAATACGGATCACGACTTAGTGTATATATATAAGGTGAAATTTAGAGTCTATCTTTCTATATAGCTGTATTTTCTCAAAGAGAAAACCTCTATCTTTTATGTTACATTTTTTGTTGTCTAAAAATTTGAACATAGTAAAAATACTTTATTTTCTTTAACTTTTTTTTTATTTTTTTTATTGATTGTATTTATTAATTTGTTCAGATAAGGAATATTTTGGTACCAGGGACTGCTGATCCCAATGGCACATGGAACAAATGTAAGCTTGATGTAACAAACTGCTCGCCTGCCCAACTTAAAATCATGCAAGGTACTACCCAACAAAGCTCTTGTTTTTGGATTTAGGAAAATGTTTGCTCATGTCAAAAGCAAGTAATGCATTGAGAGATTGTACATTATATTTAAATTGAATATATTATTTTGATAAAGTCAAAATTATTTTGGCCATAAAACTACTCTAGATTTAGTATATATAGTTCAACAAGTCCGTGTTTTGATTAAACCATACATGTTTCTAAAATTTCGTTAGAAATCTTTTATAGATAGTAAGTGTGAATTTTCGACTTATTAAAGTTGTTAATCAACTCAAGATTATTTTAAGATGGGCACGTTAAACTACACCAAAGGGGTGTAATCGGTAGCGGATTCAGAATTTAGAATACGGGGGGCCAAAATAAAAGATATAACAAGAAGTTTCAAAAAAATATATTTTAATTAAGAAGTTCTTTGCATATATTTTTATAGTACAAAAGGCATGCGTTTCGCATGAATCTACAGTACGTACAAAAGTAACTAAACAATCTTGATTTAACTACTAAACTTAGGCATTATCGGTTGCGCTCGACAATTCTTCATCCTACAAAATTCATCTATGATTGTATCAATGTCAAAGCACCGAGAAATTTCTTTATTAATATATGTGATTAAGTAATTTGCAAGATAATCATCTTCCATAGCCAATTAAATTTATTATATATTTATAATATAAATAATAATGTGTTTTAACTATTGACACTCCATAAAAAAAATTAATACTCTAAAATAATTTTAGAGATAAAAAAATGTATAATAAAATAAAAAATGCATAATTTTATTTAAAGAGTGCCAACAACTATATTTATAAAAAAAAAAATACTAACACTAATGGAGGTTTGAAATATCTTGAGGGGACCTGGTCCCTCCCTGATCCCCCCTTCCGTCCACCACTAGGTGTAACATTAAGAAATTTTATACACTCATTTTCTCAGATTAATGATTTATCATTTAATTAGATACCTTTATTCTATTTAAAGTTGTTAACGAAATTGATGTAGTTTTAAGATGGACACAAATAAACTGCACAAACGAGTGTAAGATTAAGAAATTTTACGCACTCCGTTTTTCCAGATTAATAATTTATCGTTTAATTAGATGCCTTTATTATGTTTATCAAGTATGAAAACCTTCAAATCCAAATTTCAATTGGTAGTGATAAAATGTTTAGAAAACAACAAAAAAAAAACCATGTTGATCCCAAGATTTGAACTTACCGCTACTAAAAGTAATATTAATCATTGAACTACCTCTATTTTGTTAATTTCTTTATTCCAATTTAAATTTATCCATGTATGAAAACTAGATATGTACACAAATCGCGTGTTTTATGCCTAGTATTGATCATAGAATTCATTTTGTATATAGGGAATGGACAAAGGTAGTAGCATTTGAATACTTCATAAACTATAATTTTTATTTTTTTTGTGGTCTATTTTCCAGGGTATAGGTTGGAATTTTTGAGTGCATTGAAGGGAATTGAAAGCACTAAATCTGGTGGATGGTTTATCAATTCTTGTTATTCTCACTGCCAAACAGAAATGCAAGAGTTTTGGTTCAGAAATGGCTCTCCAAGGCTAAGTAATACTGTAAGACATTCTTTTTTTTTCATTCTCAACTATCACGTTGCATAGACATAAACATAAAATATTCAATATAACACTTGCCGAATATTACAAACATATTAACTTATGGGAAAAGAGATAGATATAGAGGGATATAGTCGTCGCGTGATTGAGGAGAGAACAATGCAATCTAATGAACATGAGGTAAGATACCTCTAGTAGGTAGTGGTGGAGCAAGGTCTGAAGCGTAAGAGGGGGGGGGGGGGGGTTTAAGTTTAACTTTGAAACGTGCGACTTTTTGTTTCCCTAATATTTCAAGAAAACGACACTAAATCGTCAAAAGTGTAAAAAGAAATTTTTTTCGCAAAACGTCATTTTAAAATCTTAAAAATATCACTCTAAGCTATGTTTGACTCGCCCTGTCCCTAATATTATAGTTTTTTACACCCTTATAATATATTATATGGGCGGATTCAGGTTTTCTAACGTAAGACCCGTCTTAGGGGCTGTTTGTTTGTCCCTTAAATTGTGAATTAAACAATTTACGAGTTTTGCATTTATTTGTGTTTTATTGCAAAAATGTGTAATGCAGGCAATTGCAAAGGCAGCTGGAGATTGGTTTTACAACAGAAGACCATTCAAGAATATAGATTGCCCTTACCCTTGTGATAAAACATGCCACAATACTATTTATGAACCACCAAAACTAGAAGCATAGATTGATTTATTAACTAGATTAAACACTTATATTCTTAATTAGGTTGAAATAAACATGGAGTTGAGATTCCTTTAATTAAAGGAATTTTTTTTCTCAAGTCCACATTGATAAAAGAGCAAATTAAGGTTTATGCACCAATTGTATTGATTTTGTTATTCTTAAGAACAACATATCGATGCTTGCTCAAGACATATTTCCCCTTTAACTTTTCCCATAACTTAGTGTTTTACGTTCATCCATGGCGAAAATCGTTTGTTGCGCGACAAGAACATAAACCATATATTACCAACAAAATACTTTGTCGCCGTATTGTTTTCGTCAAGTTGTTCTTTCTCAATGCGGAATTGGCTACTAAACGGTGATGAAGTTGAACAAAACAACACCACAAACTAAACCAACCTATCTAACAAACTCTTAACCAGGGCTTGGGGCATAGACGCCCAATTACTAGGAAGCAAATCTCTAAACACGTCTCTAACAATCCAATGAGCTACGACATTTAAAGATCTAGGAATAAACTTAAACAAAATGCTATGAAACGGAGGTAACTTCGAATATTATTGACGATTGCCGCAATCTCCTGAGGAGCCGAATCAGAAGACGCAAGAGGGATGACCGATTTGGAATCACTACAAATTGCCAAATTTGAAAAACCACAAGTAGCAGACAAGAAATAAATGTCTTTAACTGACAAAGCTTCGGCTACTAATGCAGAAGACGCCAAAACCCTCTGTTATTATTGACAAATTGGGGTCAATAATAAGATGGCTTGGTTAATAGTCTCCGCCTTGTTTAGCAAGCAAAGCATTATTGAAATTTTTGAAGTCCCTAAATTCTAAACCCTCGAGCAATTTAGCTTTAAAAACTTCTTCCCAGTTCTTCCAACTAATCTCGGCTTTCTCCACCGAGCCCTCCCCACCAAAATGTGCATACAAAAGCATTCAGCCGTTTACAAGAGTAGTTAGGGAGAGAAAACGCAGGACATTGCATAAGACAGTATTGCCTGGACTACCGCTTTAATAAGCACTTTGTGCCCCACCTGAGAAAGGGCAATTTTGTCTCCACCCTTTCAATTTTCCGGCAGGTCTTTTCAAGACATATCCGAGGTATATCGCTTTCTAGCTTGTCCATAAGATGAACGCGCAGCTTATGATCACACTCCCACTCCTTGTCTGTCAAACTAGCATTGGCAGATGCAAACTAATACTTCTACCATTGTGAATTCTTTAGCTGTGTCTTTCAGAAACATTACTAACATACAAGCTCTAACGCGTTTGACATGAAGTGCACTGAGCTGAGAGAGCAATGTTTTTGAGTTGAAGTGCCACAACTTTTGTTCTTCATTGAAGCTTTTTCATATCAATTTGAGAGAACTTAATGCAATCTTGATATATAATTAGTTCGTTAAACGTGGTTCTTGCTAAAGATTGTAGGTTTAAACCATGTCCCCTTCTATACATCCAAATTTACTTTTAACCGTAAAAGTGTAAAAATGCAAAACCATGAAGTACATCCCTAACATAGGGGTATCAATTTCCTTTCTGTATCAGTATAGATAAATTGTTTGAGTTGATTGGATATACGTTTAACATAATAAGGAACCCTAGGGAGGGGGGTGTTTCCCTTTCGGTTTCTTCCTCTTTCTTAATGCAAAATTAGACTTGCCCTCGATTTTCATAATCATTTGACTTTACTCTATATACGGAGCATCTCAAATGTCTTTGTAAAATCAGGGAGCGAAATCTAAGGAATACGCGAAAACAATCATATTGCTCCTTGTTTTACGTAAAGTTTTGATAGACCCCCTCATACATGGAACAAAGTCAAATGATCATATAAAACTTGAATAAATCAAATTACACATTATGAATAAGGAGGGGCAAGCCAAAAAAACCAAAGCTCAATGAAATGAACCCGATCATACACAACACAAACACACGCCCATTAAGCACACGAGAGTAATGCTACACTCACAAGAAATTGCACAAAAAGTATACACAAAATGAGTTGTCACTTCATGATTAAGAGAAGAGTGTAAATGGAACGCAACATGCATGTGGAACCCACTCTTTATCCAATCATAAGAAAAACATCAATTTGTATGCAACTTTTTGTATATATTTCTTGTTAGTTTAGAATAATTGAGTAAATAACCCTCATAGCCATTGAACTAATTTTTGTACCCCTATTGCCCTTAAACTATGCATGTCATGACGTAATGATATTTGTCGCTAAGTTTACATCTAGCAACAATAAACAAATTCCGCACTAAAGCATTGTCACCGTAAGCAGTCTTAGTGACAATCTGCAGATTTTGTTGCTCTTCATACACTTTTAGCAATATTTGCATATTTCTTTACTAAAACTTCTTAGCCATAAATGCCACTAAGGCGCAAAGTGCACAGTTTAAAGGCCATAGGGGTCTAAAAAATAGTTCAAATGCCAAAGAGGTACAAGTGTGATAGTTTAAGAGCCATGACAGTCATTTACTCGGAATATTCATGCAGACAAACACAAAATGAAATGACCCGCTTTCGCAGGTCTATAAACAAGAGCAAGTAAAGAGTGCGATTGTATTAGAATAGTTGATATTCATTGATTCTTTAAAAGTATTTACTCCCAATTATAATGATTGGCCTTATTGGGCTCGTGTGGATTGGGTGCACACGTTTGTGGTAAGATGTGTTCGTTATCTATCTGTTGGAACACAGTTCTGTCGTAAAACCAATCGCCAACTGCCTCTCCAATTGCCTACATTACACATTTTCAAAGAGGGAGAAGATTAGATCCCAAACACAACAAAAACAAAAACAAAATACTAGTTCGCCATACCTTATACGATATCTATGTATTTATCATATATATGTATACTATAAAACTGAGTTCTCGCCAGAGGCAAATACTATGAGGCAAATACTAGGAGAGAGATAGATAATGTGAGGCAGATACACAGATACACATCCTGTATCTGTCATGTGCGCCCATATTACTTTACATATAGGCACACATGACACACGCATATTTCAATTTTTATTTAAATACTTTTTTGATATTGTTGAAGAGAATGATATACATTATTGGCCCACTACTTAACAGCTTAAGCTTTTGAGTAAGATGGTTATTAACATGGTATCAGAGTTCAGGTTCTGCAAGGTCTCGAGTTCAAATCCTCCCGCTTGCATTTGTTTCCCCCTTTGTGTTTGTGCAGTATGCAACTTTGGTTTGGCCGGTTTGGCCTTTGGTTTCGTTTGTCTATCCATGTGCGAGTGGTTCGCACGTGAGGGGGAGTGTTGAAGAGTATGATATACATTGTTGGCCCACTACTTAACAGCTTAAGCTTTTGAGTGAGATGGTTACTAACAGATATCATCATTAATTCCTAAATAATATTATAATATGATTGAAATAATTCGCGTAAGTGAAATCATGTTTATATAAAATAATTGAGGTAAAATCAACTGTTGCTTCCAACAGAACGTTGGCTTATATATCAAACCTATTTCCTTTCAAAAATTACTATGTTGGGTTTATATGATCAATTAGATAAATTTACGTGTATTGCTCCTTTTGAGGGAGGTAAACGGATGAGTTTATTGATGAAACTTGGTGGAGATGATCTACTAAGATCATCATATATATATAGAAATGCGCATATATATATATATATCAATTTTATAGTTAACCTACTTTCCAGATGAGTTTTTTGATGAAATTTGGTGGAGATGATCTCCATGATTAGTATATCACCTCCACCAAGTTCATCAAAATACTCATATGTTTACCCCCTCAAAAGAGCCAATCCATACGGAATAGTCCATAAACTTGGTCCTTATGAAAAATGCTCTGATATATATAGAGGCCCCTTCTCTTAAGGACCGTCCTTAAGTTACCCCCATCCATTTCGAAGGGATAAACGAATGAATTTTTTCATGAAACTTAGTGAAGATGATCTCTATAATGCCTAGATCGTCTCCACCAAATTTCATCAAAAAATTCAATTAGAAAGTGGGTTAACCTAAAAAATTGATATATACATTAACCTAAAAAATTGATATATAGAGAGAGAGAGAGAGCGAGAGAATATATATCAATTTTTTAAGTTAACCCACTTCCCGATTGAACGTTGAAAGTTTAGATGATTAGTGAACCCACTTCCCAGTTGAGTTTTTTTTTATGAAACTTGGTAGAGACAATCGACTCAATATAGAGATAATTTCTACCAAGTTTTATGAAAAAACTCATCCGTTTACCCCTCGAAATGGACAATCCTTAAGTTAGCCAACTTAAGTACAATCCTTAAGAGAAGGGTTTAAATCATTAAAATTATTCTCACACCCTTCTTTCTGTATCAGGCCGTATCTGAGGCACATATATATGTCTTACACTCCATTTTTGTACTTTTTGAGGAATCTTTCTTTATAAATGGTTAGTCGAGAAACTAAAACCTAAGATTACACTAAGTAGGGGGAGGCTATTCGTGTTTTTTCATTGTATTATTGGACACAAGAAGAAAACTAGGACATGAAAACACTAACACGGCCATTTAAATACACACAATGCGATACAGTCAAAACTCACGTCTTAACATGCGCAGCAAAATATGACTAGAAATGAGATTTTCCTCTCATTCAAACACCTCAGGACACAATTGATACAACTGATTCTGTATCAAAATTTGGCCGACACAATTAAAAATACGACTTTTCAGTAAATTTCCTTCTATGACATGTTATCGTGCCATTTCAAAAATTGCCACTCCTAGAGAGAGAGAGAGAGAGTCTATTACCTTGTTATTCAACTTTGATGAAGGGTCTCCAAGCCATGAGACCTGGCGTTCGGCTTGGCCATGGATGTGGCAAGAGTTGATAAACAATCCTCTAGTTGAAGAATAGGGAAGTTCCTTCAATGCATTTATTAACTTTAACCTGAACTCTGCAAATAGTCCAAAAATAAAATTTATTACAAAGTGTAGTATAAATTAGAAGCAACAAAAGATTTCTAAAACCACACTTAGGATTCACCGAAACAAAAGAGAAAAGGGGGAAAGTGAATCCTTTTTGCATATATCTTTCCATTTCGCTCAATAAATCAAGGAATCGAATAGAGCCCATCATTTTCAAAAGTAAAGGGCAGAGGAGAGGGGCAAAGCTTAAGTTAAATCGCAATTAGATATATCGCAAGCAAAACAAACCAAATTGGAGTTAAATCAATATTCTTGCAAAAAAAGAATTTCTAAATATATAAAGATCTTATATGCGAATCGGCCCTGAAGATTTGGAGGCCCAAGGTGAATTTTTAAGGTGAAGCCCTTCTTATGCATATATAGAAAAAGTTCAGATTATTCTTTTTTATGAAAGTGAGGCCTCACAAAAATAGAACTGAGTTAATTTTTTGGTCATGTACACTATATTACACACATTCAAATTGCACCCCCCCCCCCCCAAAGGAAAGGAAAAAGAACCCTAAAAGGCGTGTTTAGCTCTTGGCTACTTGAGAAACCGATCAAGTTTAACGATACTGAAATCTTTTTAACCTAACGATGAAACCAAGCGGGGCCTTAACATTCAAATTAAAGCATTTTTTAAAACATTAAGTATGAAATATGCAAATAGATATATTAGTGACCTGGCCATCTTTTGGCTTCACGTGGTGCACATTCGGTTATATTGAACAAGCATGTAGACCAGATGGGATCACTTGGTGCCAAAATGTTTTGTATCTGAGAAGCAGCATTGAATTGAAATAGTTAGATAGTTAGTATGGCCGCAAAAAAAAATATGTTTTTGTAGAAGAAAATTAATAAATGGCAACATTCTTCAAGTAAACTCAAACCAAAGGTTATACTCTTCAAGAGTTTCTGTTGCAGATGGTGGTAGTATGGAAAGATTCTCTTAGGCTGAGTGTGGTCGGTTTACATGGAAAAGAATTAAGGGTCTAGATAAACAAGTTGGAAAATGATTGGAAAACAATTGATTTTTATGAGAAGTTGGAAACAAGATGAGTGATTTGGTGAGATAGTCTCCATCTTTTCCTCTTTTCAAGGACTTTTTTATCTTAACGGACGACTCGGATTGCATGGAAAAACCGAGAAAGCAATAGAACATTTCACCAAATCATTCGTTTTTCCCCAAGTTTATCAGAAAAATTACTATTATATAGATTATCTTCAAACTTTTCATCCTACAAAGAAAACCCTCCCCTTGGTGAGACTCGAACCTGGGACCTCTCCTAGGTCCGAGTGGGTGCCTCTCCAACTAGGCTAGCCCACTTGCTCAAAAAAGAAACTTAAGATCCATTTGGTTCAGGGAAACAATTTTTTCCTACGAGAAAAGTAAAATGGCGAAATACATTTTTTTTAAAAGGTAGAACCTGAGGTTTAAATTGAAAGTGCAAAAAAAAGGCAGAACATGGAGAAAAAAAAAATTCCATATGTTATCTTTTCTATTTTTTTTTTATCAGACCATATGTTATCTTTTCTATTTACAACAATAATGAAATCATCAAACCTGGAAGGGATCATATGCTGAATTTAGAATGAAAAGTGGCGTCTGCATATGTGGCACAACATGTTGCGGGTAAATGCACTGCAATGATATTGAAAGTTGTGTTATGATTCAAAAAAGGATATAACAGAAAGTAAAATGGTAAACATAGTACTAACATATCTTTGGTCTTACCAATTCTGGGTTCATTTTTGAAGTGCACGACGGAGGCAAATTCTTAACTGATCCCTGCAACGGAATTACAAAAGAGAAAAAGTGGAAAATTCATATTTTAATCTAGTAATTGATAAAAGAACCTTTGGGCTTGTTTGGTTCGTAGGTCAAAAAGGGAAATTGGTGGGAAAAAAAAATTCACATATTAAAGATAAATCTTTTGCTGGTTTAAAATCATAAATAAATGCACATGCTATAAATATGAAAAATTGTAAACATAAATAGTGAACAAAATTTAATGACAAATAGGTGAGAAGATACTCTTCATGTAGGTGAAATTTATTTCATCCCAAACTAAACAGGCATTTTAGGCAATGAAGAAATCATTTCCTATGAAAACAGAGAAAACATGTCAAGCGATGGAACTATTTTGTGTGTATGTATCAATTTATGCTTTTTCCATCTTTCCTAGATATTACTCCCCCTCAAATTAAAAATCCCACACTAATTATGTTCCCAAAAAAATTGGGACTCTTAATTTGAGACATCCCCAAAAAGAAAGTGTGACTCTTAATTTGAGACATCCCAAAAAAGAAAGTGGGACTCTTAGTTTGAGAGTGAGCGATCTTAATTTTCGAAGAAAGAAACGAGAATGCTTGATTATGAGCGGTAAGAAAAATATTACTCCCCCAGTCCCAAATAAAGAGTCCATTTTTTTTTTTCTCAATCCACACTTCTGCTGCAGATTCTTACACCCCAAGTATGTATTTTCTATGGCATTCTCCCTAATAATGTGTGCAATTTGAATGGGAATCTATCCCACTTTTTGAAATCCAAATCCCGAATGTATGTCTATTTTGCCATTTTCTTCACTCCTTTTTATAGTTTCAACATAAAGGTTAAAAGTAAAACTTGTTTTTTTAAAAAATATAAGATAAACAAGTTTAAACATAATCAACGGTTAAAAGTAAATTTTGCTTGCTATCATGAGATCTTGAACATTTGATCATGTCCCCAAAGAAAAACTGGTCTCTTTAATTTGAGACATTCCAGAAAGAAATAGTGGGCTCTTAATTTGGGACAGAGGGAGTACAAGGAAAATGATGAGACCGGGAGAGAGAGAGAGAGAGTACATGTAAATTAATCATTTGCTCAAGCATGTGAAACTTATATTGTCCATAAAGATCTCTCCTGTTAAGAGCAACAAAGGTTGCATTTAGTCATACATAGTAAACAAAAAATAAACAAATTTTGGATCAATTTAAGAATTACAAGCTTACGTATGGAGAAAGAATCCCCCGTCTGAAAAGCATTTAACTCTTGTACTTGTGGGTAGGAGCGCTCGAAATTTGTCGCAATGCAATATGGTAGCCAATCCACCAGCTGAAGTCCCGGAGAGAAGAACCTATAGTAACAAGTTATTATGAGTCTTTTTTCCAAGAAGGAAGGGGGAGAGGGGGGGGCAGAGAGAAAGGGACATACATTTGTTGCGTTTTTCATTCCTTTTGATAAAATGTCTTCCATAATGGCATCAAAAACCCTTTCACCTCTGTAGTGAAGTTTAATCCCCTACAAAAACACCATTCATAATTATTAAAAGCTCAAAATTACGTGGAAATGCCGAAAATGAACAATACAATACATATTCTTTCTCCTAAGATTGATTTGGTGGCTAGACAAGAGGTGTAAATAGGAGGCATTGTCCTTAGGTTGAGCAGTTTACAAATATCTTCTTTTCGGGGGGTAATGATTGAGTGGAGACAATAAGCTCCATGATGAGAAGATCAATCGATCAAATTTCATGAAAAATCAACCCTTTTAGTCAGTGAGATGATCATCAAAAGTTTCAATGGTCAAAAATACACGTATATATGCCCATTTTGCATATCACTGCTTTTCAGATTGAATTTTTATTTGAAATTCGGAGGAGTTGATGTCTTCAACACAAACACCATCTTCACCAAATTGCATTAAGAAAAAATTTAATTATTTATTCCTCCAAAAAAGGAGGCCCATTACTTGCTTAAGAAAGCGCTTCTTAAAAGATTTTTTGTGCATATATATATACAGTCCTACTCTAAAGAAGATTGTTCTCATTTTAAGAAAAAGGACATTTTGAGGAGTAAATGGATGAATTTTTTTAAGAAATTTAGTAGATATGATTCATTTTCAGCCACTGAATTTTTTTATAATCATCTCACCCCTTCTAAATTGAATCTGCAGACACCCCTGCCCTCCCCTCATTACCTCTTACCCCCTAGCATACTGGTCCAGGGGGCAGCTATCGTCCAAGTTATACCCCAGTGGCCTTAAGCGGCTAACCCAAGGTGTACTAAGCAGAGGTGTACTTACTACTTAGTGACCGACCCCTTTCGGGAATTTGAAGAGGATTGAACACAGGGTCTATTGGGTAAATTGACACCCAACCACCTCAAGAAGATAGGGAGGCACCAAACATAACGGGGAGAGAGCACTACCCCAAAACTATATCCAAACATTACCCAATCTATGTCGCACTTGGAATAAAGTTGGGCCCTTTCCATTTTACGAAAAAGCCCATTATTGCAACATTACCCTTTTTAGCAAAAAGTGCCACTCCCTATAAATACCTACCATTCCCAATCATTTGAAAATTTTCATTCCATTCCTCTCCACACAATTCCCAAGAACATTCTCCTTCTTTTGACTATTTACTCGCCTCTTTTATACTTTGACCCCACGAGTAAAAAAAGAAAGAGAGAAAACAGTTGTTTTTTACGATGACTCTCTCTCTCAGATTTGAAGTGAGTGAATTTTAGATTGAGTAATTTCATTTTTTACTACTCACTCTTTTGTACTAAAATATATATATATATATATTTTCAAATAGATAACAATAAATAAAAATATATACTTTTTCTATATGAAAAAAAGGGAGGAAAATACAAGTTGATATATATATGTAACCCTTACTCTGGGTAGCACCATTCCCTTTGGTTATTGTAATCATCGGCGGGCAAGTTACGCCTCATTGATCCCTACCCTCACACACTACCCTCTTACAGAACCTGTTTATGAAATTTGGTGAGGATAATCTACCCGTCATAGAGATCATTTGTACGAAATTTCATGAAAAAATTCAACAATTTACCTCATGTAATGGACGGGCCTTTCTCTTAAAGTAGGGAATGTCTTCTTTAGAGAAGGGTTGTGTATATATAAGTAAATATATATATCAATGTTAATGAGTTACCTTAACCTCATCAACCTTTTCCACATCTCCGGTATATGATGACCCATCACAATACCGAACAAAGACTCTATTCCAATTATAGAAATCTGGAAAATCCAACTAGAATTTGTTTAATATTTCAGTAGCAAAAAGATGTAAAATTTCAAATGAAGTCATTAGATCGAAAACTTTGAATTAATTTAAGGTACAAGCCCTACTTGGATTATCCTCTTTCTTGTTGATCAAAATCCCATCGAAATAAGAAGTTTCGTCATTTTGTCGGAGGTGCCCAGATGAGATTTTGAACGAGTAACACAAGAGTCGTTTGAATTGCACCATGCTCCTCCCTGAAATCCAGTGTGACATATTTGAGAAAATTATACATATATATTATCTCAAAGCAATAAAATCCCTAACTAGTTCAAAACTTTGGAGTTAACTGTTAAATGGAGTAACAATTTTCTATCTCATTTCGCAAAGAACAATTGAAGGCAATGCCATCTTTTTGGATGCTGAGAAGAAAGGATTTGCCACTTTTATTAATATACCCATTCCTTGGGGGCAAAAGGATTATATCAGAAAGAAAAAATTCGCATCTTTGTATTTGGAGCTGCTCCTTTAGATTCCTCATCAATTTCCATTTATATTTTTTTACCTCAATTCAATAAGATTCTTTGCTAAGGGCCCCATTTGTTACTGGTTGAAATATTTTCCACAAGTGTGAAAATTATTTTCGCCTGTTTTGGGAAGAAAAAAATTCAGATAAAATTTTGAATAAATGCACACACTTCAAGTATGCGATTTGTAATAAAAAAGAATCAACATTGGTCATTAGCGAATAGGTGAAAATACATTTCACCACTTACCTTCCACCTTGATGAAAATTACACTCAACCAAACAGCACCCAAGTGTCATCAATATAACAAATTAACACAAAAATAATACTCCCTCTGTCCCCAATTAAGAATCTACGATTGACTTTCTCAACTTTTAAGAATGCACTAATTTCATCACAATTAGTGATTTAGAAGAAAACTTGTTTCCTATCATGAGTTTTGGTACATTGATTATGTTCTGAAAAGGAAAGTGGGCTCTTAATATGGGACATGCCAAAAGGGAATAGTGGACTCTTAGTTGCGTAGTGTTACGCTTACCAAGTAATCTCACAGCATATTCTTAGCTTCTTACCGGCATGCATTACATGGGTTCCACGTAATGCACCAGTAAGAATAGGCAATAAGATTACCTGGTAAAAAAAGCATTTTCACTCTTAATTTGGTAAGGGAGTATAAATGAGGACAGTGTTCTAAAACTCGGCGAGTTGGGCCGAGTACTCTGGACTCGGAAGGTCCGCGAGTCGAGTTTGCCTACCTGGTAGGCTTTACTCGCACAGGTCAAAACTCGGTCAAACTCGGCGAGTACTCGCAAGTTGTGAGAGTCGGCGAGTTGAGTTTGCCCGTTTCTTCCTCGTTGCTGCTTGAGTGCTCAAAAATGGAGAATTCTTTGCTTTCTTTCTAAACTCACACATATCATCATCGATTCATCATTCATCCACCAGCAGGCAGCAGCAGGTAACCTTCCTGGCTTCCTCTTCCTTCTCTCTCTTTCGTCTTCCTTTTTCATCTTCCTTCTCTCTCAAAATGTGTGTAGGTCTAAAAATACTTGTGATTCCCGCTCAAATCTCCTGAAAGCTTCCTGCTTTGCGTCAGAAAAGCAGGTGCTCAGAACGGCAGCTAAAAACATGGGTTGTCAGCCCAGCGTTGTTTTTTCCAACGGTCAGAACACCTCTCGTGCAGCGCCTCTTGTAGTAGGTAGGACTGATGTATCATTTTTAGTTTCTTTGGGACTAGAAAAACTTTTAGTTTGGTCGAATTTTAATGGGTTTCATTAATTTCCCCATGGGCCCATAAAACATGGCTTTAAATTGGCTTCTATGAGGCCTTTCATTTCTCAAGGCAGCAGGTACTGCTGGCCTATTATCATATTATTATCATCTTACATTACTTAAAATATTATTTATATTAAAGTATACCCTATCCGATTTTTTCCGATTAATCCCCGAGTAATTGAAAACTCCCCACTCCCCACCTCGCCGATCGAGTCCCGAGTTTTAGAACACTGAATGAGGATGGTGATTACAGGAAATAAAATTTTAAATGTCGCGTGATAAAAGGACGGACCAACCTGAAGATGAACCAACCAACTGTTTGCTCCTTCTCCAAATCCCCTATCAAGAACGTAGGCTGGTGCACTCCCATCCAAACAAACTGCACCATACGAAATTGTAAGCACATTTAGGATATGAAAACCAATTAGGCCTGTTTAAATCAGGGCGAAATACTTTTTCACCTATTCGGCTCTAAATTTTGTTCACTGTTCTTATTTAAAGTGCTAGAACTAGAGTCTATGCATTTATTTATATTTTGTTTTAAACAAAAATTATATCCAAAATGGTTGAAAATACTTTAACCCTTTTAGTTTTCACATAGGTGAAATACTATTTCACACTGAACCAAACGGGTCCTATAAAATTTAAGTAATTCAGCTCAAAGTTACCTGCTCCTTTTGCCACAGCACTAGTAAGTTTAGTTATGTTGACCTTCAAGGCTTCTATTTTCAGCCCGATTAGTAAACAAACGAGTATGGACAGCCATTCGCTGAATCTTGCATTGACCGTTCTGGACATTGGTAACACAAGACCATTAACTTGTGAAAAAATCCTTGACAATTTTTTACACTCGAGAAAGAAATGAAGAAGAACAAAAACATATATAGAGTCGAAATGTGTTTGGAACCCATATTTCAACTTTAAGAATTAGAATTGGCGCAAAGTTTCAAACACACCCAATTTGATGATGAATAATTTCCTAGGCGCTTTTTAGAACATTGTTCATAAAACCCTTAAGTAGAGACAATGGGGGATTCAATTAAGGACCAAATGCTAAAAATAGCGGCTTTATTAATATAATTGTAGGGCCTATTACAAACATAATCAATGATTGTGTATAGGAACACTTTGGGTTTCTCCGAGTGGTGGCTAGATTATTTGGATGGTCCAAGTTCGAGTCTCCCCAGCTGCAATTGCAACATTCCTCCTCCCCTTGATGTATAGGACTTTCAAAAAGACATGAAACGGTTTATCTATATACAAATAAGATACTAGCGAAAGTCTTAGCATTGAGAATAAGAGAGGTAATGAGTGAAACGGTGGGGTTAGCACAAGGGGTGTTTGTTAAAGGACGACAAATCCTAAATCCTGTTTTAATTGCTAACGAAAGTGAAGAGGAGTATGGGGTTAAAACTAAAGAAGGTGTGGTTTTCAAAATTGATTTTGAAAAAGCATATGATCATGTGGAATGGCATTTCATAGATCATGTGCTTGAAAATAAAGGCTTTGGGGTTAGATGGAGGAAGTGGATTAAGGGTTGTCTTTCTTCTTCCAATTTTCCGGTTATGGTGAATGGGAGACCGAGAGGCATTTTTAATGCCTCAAGGGGCATTAGACAAGGGGATCCGCTCTCACCTTTTCATTTTGTGCTAGTGGCAGATATCCTGAATAGATTGGTGGTGAGAGTGAGAGAGGTGGGTATTATTGATGGGTTTGAGATAGGGAGGGATAAAATTAAGTTGTCTCACTTGCAATTTGCCGATGACACCATCTTCTTTCTATCAAATGATGTGTATAAACTGAAAATTTTGATAAACATTTTGGATATCTTTGGATTAGCTTAGGGGATTCACATTAATCTATCCAAAAGTACGCTAGTTGGCATCAATTTGAAGGAAGAGGATATGGTGACATTATCGAAAGTTTCGGGATGTGAGATGGGTTCATGGCCTATGTCCTACCTTGGAATGCCGTTAGGAGATAATCCTTCTCAAGTAGGATTTTGGAATCCGGTAATTGAAAAGATTTCCAAAAGATTATAGGGTTGGCTAAAAGGTTGCTTGTCGAAGAGAGGGAGGTTAACTTTAATTCAATCTGTTGTAGAAAGCATCCCCATTTACTATCTCTCTCTCTTTAAAATGCCAATTTCCGTGTGCAACACCATTGAAAAAATGATGAGGAATTTTTTTTGGGAAGGGTACAGTGAGAGTGTTGGTGATCATTTAGTAAGATGGGACATCATATCCAAGAGTAAGGAAAAGGGTGGGTTAGGTATTGGTAACATTGCATTTAAGAATGCGGCTTTGCTAGGGAAATGGCTTTGGAGATTTCTCCGTGAACAAATTCGTTTTGGTGGTTAATTATCAAGAGTAAGTATGGTGCTCACATAAATGGATGGGATACAAACATGGTTATTAGAAGCACTCATAAAAACCCTTGGAAAGCTATCTCTACCGGTATTGAAAAATTTAAATCATTCACTCGACTCAAGGTGGGAATGGGCAACTCCATAAGATTTTGGGAAAACACTTGGGTCGGAAATTCTTCTCTTGCCTCTCTCTACCCTCGGTTGTACAGTGCCCTTGGAAAGCTATCTCTAAAAAAAAATACCAAAAATGAATATAGAGATAAAACACCACCAGCAATTAACTTGTGCATTTCCTCACTATATCTTTATTAGTGTTTGTAAAAAGTATAGCACAAAAGCCATTTTTGTCATTCATCAATAAACTACAATTTTTTGCGTTTTTCGTTGTGCTTTGGACGATTGTTTATAATCTTCATTCACTTCTTTTGCTTTTTCTATTTTTCCTTTTCTTTTACTCTTTGTTGAAGAAAATGTGGACTATAGTGTGCAGGGGTGAAATTAGCAATAAACCATATTGAAGATATAGAAAAAAGATAAATATTATTGAATTGATTGTTATAAAACTATTATAATAGAGACCCTTTATTTAGGGTTATGAGAATGATATAAATAAGGAAAATATAAAAACCTAATCAACCTAGAGATTTAGATATTGCTAGTCAACTCTTATAAATGGCAACTATATCATTAACTTGAGTTTGAAAATAGATGATGGAAAGAAAATGAAACAAGGCCACCAAGAGATGGTAGGATTTGATTGATGGTTTAGGTTGAGAGACAAAGCATGAGGATGAGGTGAGGCTAGAGGATGATGGTAGATTGGTTGAGTAGTGATTGTGGTTTTGACGACGATGAAAGAGAATGGTGGATTAGCGCCAAAGGTGGTCCGGCGGACGACAATATGTACCGCCCGCTGGTGATAGCGTAACTATAATTTAGAACACAGAATAGGAGGATCTCATTGCTCTGATACCATGTGAAGATATAGAAAAAAGATCAATATTATTGAATTGATTGTTATAAAACTATTACAATAGAGACCCTTTTATATAGGGTTATGAGAATGATATAAATAAGGAAAATATAAAAACCTAATCAACCTAGAGAGTTAGATATTGCTAGTCAACTCTTATAAATGGCAACTATATAAATAGCAACTATATATTATATATGTTAACGATATCAATCAGTGATTCAGTTCAAAATTTCAATAGTAGCAATTGGTATCAAACAGTACTAAATTGAATGATCATTCCTCATATTAGATACACATGAAGGAATGTTTTTGGGTAATAAGAAGAAGGCAGAGCAGCTGTGGAGGTGGTGTTGTATGGCAGCAGCCTGGAGTGTGGCAGGAACGCAATGCTAGGATATTTGAAGACAGATTTTTGGAGGCTCAGAAGGTGTGGAGTAAATTCAAGTCATTGGCTTCTCTTTGGGCATTCTCATCCAGAGTTTTTGGCTCATTATCAGTATCTGAAATTTCCAGAGATTGTGGAGCAGCTTTGAGATAGAGCTGTAGGGATTATAAATTTAGAGATTGTTGGGGTTTTAATTTTTTGTAGAATCTTTTGTAATAGAGTGATTGTTTGCTGTTTCTGGGGTGCTGTTGCGGTGGATTTCTGGTCCACCAGATGGCTCTAATTCGTTTGCTTGTATTGTTATTTTTTATCAATGAAAGCATTTTTTTATGATAATTAAAAAAAAAAAAAAAAGCACCGCCCACCCGAAATATAGCACCCCGGTTTGAGTCTCACCAAGCCCCTCCCCTTAGAAAAAGCAATGTTCCAAAAAGAGGGGTTTAGCACTTTAGCACCGCCTAACGGATTTAACATTGCTCATTGGATTTGTGATGCAAAGACTGGGATTCCCCTGCATGCAGGATGGCTAGATACTTACAAAAGAGACACTGAGATGACCGGAACCTTTGATTTAGTCATCTAACTGTTATCGCTCAAACCGTTATACCATATCATCATTACAACGGTTGGATCCAAGAACTTTTTCCTAAGTGAGGATTACGTAGTTTAGGCGCTTAGGTGGTTTATTATTTATTGTGTTTCGTAAAAGGCATAATGATGTAATGATAGAGTAAAATGGACAATGATGTAATGATAGAGTAAAATGGACAATGATGTAATGAAAGAGTAAAATGGATAATGATGTAATGAAAGACATGATTTACTTCTTAAAAAGGCACTGGAGTTCATTAAGCAAACACTTCTCATAATTCAAATAGTTAAAAAAAAATAAGGTAATTTTCAATACTAAAAGGAGTAAAGGAGTGGAAACCATACCCATCTTGCAGTTATTCTTGCCTAATTGCTAGCCTGCCCACCTAAGAAAATAGACTACTGCCTAGGAGGCCATGGGACATGATGTTTATGACACTGAGCATTTCTAATGGTTCTGTATAATTTATGTGTAAAATTCTATGTCTGAAGTTTTTACTCATAAATTATACACTTTTCCACTTTGTGCTCCAATGATCCCTTTCCAAATTCCATGTGTATAACTTTAAATGACCAATAGGATACAATCATGTAGAATATGCCATTAAATACAAAATTCAATAGTTTTTCTTAATAAAATTTTAAACATAATTTAGATTCACAATGAATCTTGTTATATATAGACATCGATAACTAGGTTTCAAATTAATAACTTTTATTAATATTCGATTTTAGATTTAAAGGTATTGCATTTTAAAGAATTTCAAAAGAGTTGAAAAGAGAAAGTAGATGGGCAGTGTAAACTGACGATGTATTTTACACTATGCTGAGTTGGCAATGTGATATACAAAATCGTTGGAGCAGTAAATTTTTTAATTTTTAATTTTACACAATACAGTAAACCCTCTCTATAGTGATACTCTATAAAGTTATAACCTCCATTTAATCATAAAAAAAGTCGGTCCCAACTTGGGCCAGTTAAATTTAGGAATAATCTCCGCATTGTAATAAGTTATAGGTTTTTTTAGTCCATCTTACGGAAATGTTTCTCCATATAGTAATAATTTTCAATATCACAAAATATATATAATGTCCTTCCATGGCATGGCTGTCTTGCTAGAGGGAGAAGGAAAAGTGTTCGCTTGAATTGGTTGAAGATTGCATTGATTAGTTGTATGTATTTATAGAATTTAAATAAAGATTAAAACATTAAACAAAGCAATGACAATTAATAGATTTGAAGATGACCCTTTAGGCTGAGTGTATCTTTTCCCCATGTTTACGCATCGGAAACAGGCACACTTAGTGTATATTTTCTCGATGCATCTATACAACTTGATTAAAGATAAATAAGGAAGAAAAAACAAAAATCAACTAAAACTATGTTAAGTTATAAACCTCCTTGTAATAATAATATTGGTTTGGTCACAATATTATTACAAAATGGAGGCTTTACTATATCAAATTGGCAGTGTGTTTACACAACCACCGGAGATACTCCGAAATAGTACAATCACTTGTACTAAAAAATGAAAATACACACAACTTCATTAATCTCGATATACTTTAATAAACGAGGATGTGAATGAGAGTTCAAAATATTTCTTATAATGATTTCACATTAAGCATTTCAAAATTCAAATCACCATTATCATTGTTTTAATTTAAGTATTTCTTAAAACTAACTAAATGCCAGTCACACCAGTAATTGCGGCATGCCCTAGTTTTCTATATAAATGTTGAGAAAATAAATAAAAGGTAACAAATAGATGGCCATTCATTGTTGGGGCAAATATAATATACGAAATGCTATTGCCAAAGCTAAAATGGCTTTCACTAGAGCAATTACTATATTTTGTTCTTGTACATTATGCTTCAAGCACAATGCATTGCTCTAACAATAACACTACGTCACTACCCAATAATAAACAATAATATATATACACACATAACATATCTAGTGTAATAACCACGGATTGGTTAGAACGTGAGCTCCATATCAAATTCTATCTTTATCAAAAGCCCATTGTACCATGAGTAATTGTGAATGTCCCTACTTTATATATCAGGTAAATTTATCCATATAGAATCTATTATTCGAAGCCATGTCAAGTTTTTGCAATTCTAATTTTACCCTTTGCAGGCTTTCATTATAACAAAAAAAAAATATGGACTACAACGTAAATAACATTAACAAAGCTTTTGACCGCTGTACTACTTATCATTCTTCAACTTTTTTTAAAAAATTATTTTATATTTGAATAGCATGTATATCGCGTGTATAGGGAATCTAATTACACAAAATGCTGCAGAGGTGGAAAGATAGATACACACATACATATACATACATACATATATATATATATATATGTATATATGATAATAATACCTCATAATTAAGTGGGTTCCACCAGATAGATACTTGTCACACTAGCACCAACAGGGGGCAAAAATGGAAAATCAGGAGGGGCCTTAGGGTTTTGCAAGGAGGCCCGCAGACGGCAATGAAGGAGAGATCCCAAAGCTTTATAGCACGGCGAAGGCATGAGGATACCGCCGGTCGGCCGGAATTTCCGCCGACGGTAGAGGAGGTACATGGAGAATGATGGACCCTCGCAGATTTCGGACTCCTAATAATACTCGTTGTAGAAAAAGCCCTCAGGGCCTCAATTTGCCAACCAACTTCCAATTTGTATTTCCCCCCCTAACATTTTCAAAAACAAAAAAGAGTAAATTATATTAATAGACCTCAAATTATAACTTGAGTTTCAATTAGACCCTAAAATTTAACTTTGTGTTAATTGAGCCCTTAAACTATAAGGATTCGTTTGGTTGGAGTTTTTTAGTTAAAATTTAAAATTTATTTTGAAGTTGGAGTTTTTAAAAAAATATTTTTAAATTCAATTTGTGTTTGGTACAAAAAACTAAAACTCATAAAAGAAAGTAAAACTCATAAAATAGTAATAATGGATCTTATTTTATAAATCTTGATTAATAGGTTTCAAATATATATATTTTATCTAATTTAAAGTTATAGTGTTTTAAATTTTTTAAATGTTTTATGAGAGACAAATTAAAGTGAATTTGATTTTTGGTAGTATGAAATGAGATTTTAAATTTGATTTTTAAAAATGTACCAACAAGAGTTTAAAAAAGATAAAAAAAAAAAATTAAGAAGTGTTTTGAAATGCTCAACCAAACAAAGATTAAACGTTGTGCGTTAAAGCAATTCAGTCCATGGTCTTGGCTTGGGCCCACTATATTATATTGACTAGCTGAGCTAAGTCCTAATTATGATTAAAATTTGCACTTTTAATTTTCTTAATCAAGAGATCAATTTTTTTATCTTCTTTTAACTTTTATATTGGGCTTCTTTTTATTATTAATCAATTACGCCTTTATAAGTCTATTTGTGCTTTTTTTTTTAAATCTCATTAAGTCCAATTTATTGGACAATGGGAATTTTATTTTCACAAAATCTCATTTACGCTTCAATTTTATTCTTAGCTGATATTTTAAGTCTAAGCCTAAGTATTTCAATCTCATCTTGTGTTAAAATTAAAAAAGCTGGGCTCCTCAATGGACCCAAGTATTTCAAAAAACATGTATATACTCCAATTTAGGCCCATTTCCTAATTTAATGAGTCAAATGTCCATCTCCTCTTTTTCAATACCAAGCCCAATCTTTATATGAGAAAATTCACATTCAAATTTACAGGAAACTCATCTACAATAATAAAGCCCTAGACATATTATATCCCTAGTAAAATGCTTGAACCACGGCTTAATGTGTCTTATAGAAAATTGAAAAGATGCAGATTAATACGTTTGTTACAAAATTAATTAGAAAAACATAACTTAATATATTTGCCAGAAAATTAATTAAAAAAATATAACTTAATATGTTTGTTTGCTATTATGGGAGAATAATGCCTCATGTATATTTGCAGTTTCCGACTTTATTATATCTAGTTAGTTTAAGACATTTTCTTCTTTTGACTTTTTTTAAAATAATTCTTACATTATCTTCTTTTTTTATATTTTTGTGATACGTGTTTGAATTTATTTACATTGATTTAATTCCTAAATTAATTGTATATTTGTTTTCTTATATTCATTTTAAGAAGAGTAGTATTGTAATTCAACTTAGTTAATTGAAATATTAAAATAATATGGACAAATGTCCTTAAAACATAAACTTGGTCCTTTATCCAAAATTTGTCCTACAAACTAATAGGAAAAAAAAGTGTGCCCTTCATCGTAAGGACAAGCACATATTTATCCTTCATAATTATTTTCTTCTTTTTTTTTATGCAATATGTATTTGTTTTATTGGCCATACAATATAAGAAGAAATGAGTGTTACTTTAAACTTTAGAGATTCTAATAAAAGATAAAAGAATAGGTGTAGCAAACTAGTAATAGGCAGTGGCATTATTCATTTATTTGAATTGCATTTCATGTAATTTTATTTGAATTGCGTTTTATAACTTTGGACAAAAGATAAAAGGAAAAAAAATAGTTGTAGAAGACTAACAATAGGCAATAGCATATTTTAGTGGGCATATTAGCTCTCTTTCATATTTAGTGTCCACTAGTCTTATTTTAATTTTCAATTGAAGCCGATCCTAATTAACCCTTCAAATCTATAGTACATACACAAATGTACGGGTCGAATTTGTATGTTTATATATATATATATGGAGCATTTCACTTAAGAATCAAAGTTAGGAATCATTCCGTATGAATTGAAACTTTTGAGGGGGTAAACAGATGATTTTTTTTTTGCAAAAATTGGTGGAGATGATCTCCATCACTAAATTGTATCAAAAAATTCAACCAAAAAGTGGGTTAATTAAAAAGTTGACATATATATATGCCTATATATATATATATCAATTTTTTAGTTAACCCATGTCTCGGATTAATTTATTGATAAAATTTGGTGAAAACGATCTACTAATCATGTATATCATCTCCACCAATTTTTCTCAAAAGACTCATCCATTCACCCCTTCAAAAGTCCCAATCCGTATGGAATGGATCTTAAACTTGGTGCTTACAGGAGATTTTGGGGGAGATCCGGGTTTGAGGACAAGTGGTTAAGCATGTGATAATTTACATCTATTTGATCCCTATCCCAACAAAAAACACCCGGATGTACTCCATTTGTGTATATATATAAAGAAGAAGAAGAAGAAGAAGAAGAAGAAGAAGAAGAAGAAGAAGAAAGAAATGTAATATAATGTAATGTAATGTTGTGGTGGCTTCAAAAGCCTCCAATTCATTATAGTTAGGAATGGGTAAGATCACTGACCGATCTAATTCAAGCTCACCAATCCAATCCAATTTAATTTTTTTTGAATTTTTGGATAGATTGGATCCACTTTTTGAAAACCGAAAAATATTAGATCAATTTCAGGGGTTGTGTAAATTGATCCAAACCTATCCAAATTTTATATTTTTTTTTTGAAAGGCCCACAGGTCTTAGTATTATTAGTAGTGACGGTACTAGATTTATCATACTACTATTTCTTTGTTCTAGCTTAAATTCAAGGATTTTGACCCAAAATCTCTAATTTCACTAGCTTTTCGATTGGCGAATCCAATTTTAGGGTCGGTTTTCTCATTCGGTTGATGTAAGTGGTCTATTAGGAGCTATATACTTCTGTCCAGAGGTTACTAAGGTGGGAACTTCCCTTCATTTCTTCATTCTTTGCTTGAAAATTATTGTATGAGTAGTAATACTAGATTTTCGGTACCAAAATCTTACTTTTCTTTGCATGCATGTGGTTTATACTTGATATATAAAATCTGATCATGTTGATAATTATTATATGAGTTGTTGATGATGAAATTAAGGGCTGATCATAGTGCATGTTGGTATTTATGGGTTATTTTGAGATTTTGGTACTGAAATCGCTAGAAACGCCGCTTGCATGTTTAATAATAGAATTTTCATCAAAATTTATCAAATTTTAGAATGTTAATCATTTTAAAATCATATTTAAGTTTGAGGTTAAACATGCATGAGGTGTTTGATAAGGTTATTAACAGGTATAGTATTACTTGTCTCACTAGTTTTTGTTAAATTGTAGAAACTGAGAAATTTTGACTAAGACAAGTAAAATTCATGAAAAATATGAAAATTTGGATTAGGTTTTACTATTGTTAATGGTTTTATTGTTGATCATTTTCGGTATAATGACGTGATTATAAAAAAAATGTACTATTTTACTAAACTTTAGTGTTAAAGGGGCAAATTGTGTAATTAATCCAAGAATTGTACTATAGGTAAACTTTATAATTATTTAAGCATGTGATAATATATTATCTAGTGGGTAATATTATTAAGATCCCATGGGATACACTTGTTGATTTTATAAATATTGCCCTGAGCACAACTACTACCTAGTGGTTTGTTGATTATATTGAGATTGTTGGAACCGGATAAGCACCGGTATAGAAATACTTGAGTTATGTTATTGCATAGACCCACGGTAAAAATGGGGTGCCAAAAATATGGTTACCAGTGCACAGGCCCACGGTAAGGTGGGGTGCATTTATGAGCGTATTATTCCGTCTAGTACCGGTATTAGGTCGAGGAGGAGGAGGAGGTAGATGGACGTTTATGCAGTTACCGTGTATGTTACACGTGGATAATGATTGACGTATATAACAATATAATAAACATATTTTCCTTATTAATTAATGTAATCTTGGAAACTCTTGTTAATGAATTCAAGGTAAATCGATTTTTTTTATATTGAGATATGTCCATGCATTGTATTTCCCTTTCCCTATAATTTCCACTGGGTCAGTCGTGGCTCATTCCCTCATTTTCCTTTCAGGTACACCTCATGTTTTGGGTAGAGGTCATGGTTCAGGTCGGAGTTCATCTTAGAGTCTTCTCTTATGCATCTATAAATTTAGTTGTCATTTTATCTTAATTTGTGATACTTGTAATATTGAATTTAGTTTGGGTACTTTGTGCTACCTATGGATGTATAAATTCTTATTACTGACAGACTTGGATTTGTGTTTGGATTTTAGCCTGTTGGAAGGTTATGCTTGTTTCATATTTGGATTGAAATCCAGTTGGGAAGTATTCTATGTAACTGCTATGTTTGTCAATAGGATGGTTTTTCTCGAGTTACGAATACTTCATGCCGAATTTTCGTTGGATTTCTCTACCTTTGATTAAATCATCGATTGTATACTTTTATTTATCTGCTGTTAATTAAATGCAGCATCCGTTAACACCTGCTTAATTAGGCGAGTTGTTACAACAAAATTCGGTTTTCAAATAAATTTATATTAAATTCAAACGAGCATATTTTGAGCTCCTTTGAAAATAGATGTCTTAGGAACATATTTTTAACATCCCCAAAGCATTAAAATTGAATTTGGAACAAAATTGCAAAAGTCCAAAATTTGGAATTTTGGCCTGATGGGCAGAGCCCCTCAGTCAATTGATGGTGAAAAATATAGCCGTTGAATTTTTTATTTATTACCATTTTTGGCACTAAACTTTTACCAACTCCCTAAAACAATCATATCTTCTTTGGGACTATATATATACCTTCTAAGACACTTTCAAATCATCTTGAATCATAATTCATCTCCATTCTTCATCTATTTTCATTATTCAAATATTCAAAAAATTGTTTTGATCAATCATTCATTATTTGAGCTATAATTCTTGATCAAACTGGATAACTCTAATGTGAGCACTGTTTGTAATCCTCTAAAACACTTGAGAGCTATTGTATATTGGTGTTCATCACCGAACCAACTTTATTTATCAATATTATGAGAGGTTTATCTCATAGAATAGTAAGAGGGTTTCTTATGTGAGTGTAGTGAGAAAATACCCTTGTAGTGCTTTGATTTTCACCCATAAGAAAATCGGTTTTAGTGGAACTTCTCGGGAGAACTACTTGGGCGCGGACATATGGTCTAAATAACTGAACCGTGTGAACAAAACGTCTTGGGCTTATTCGATTTTATCATTCTATCTTTAGCCTTTTATTTTCATTGCATTATTATTTATTGGGATTGGGATTACTTGCTTAGTTTTGTTGTTTCTTAATATAGACTTAAATTATTTTGAAACTATTTTTAAAATTCGGATTAAGTTTTGAAAACCCTATTCACCCTTCTATAGGGTGTTTTTTTACCACAAAAAACATAAGAAATTAGATGAAAGCATTGCACAAAATAGTATCTTTGCGGTACATGAACCCTAAAATTATAAAATCATACAACCAAGTTCAACAAATAAAAGATCTAATAAGGTACTAATTTCATAAAACCTAAAATAAACTAAGAATAAATCTTAGATGCAAATGTACAAGCTTAAATAAATATAGTTCCATGTAATTAGGCATAACATAATAATAGAAAAAATTATAGTATAATATTGACATGGTTTTTACTAGCATCGGGAACACACGGGTACGTAGTTCTGAGATCTATTCCAATTGCCAATACCTCTCCTTTTGCGACTATTGTTTTTGTAAATTGAGAAATTATACATGAACCCTAAAATTCCATTCTCAAATACAGGCATCTTCTAATCATAAGAGGGGATAGTATACAGTGATTAGGCATAGAGATTATGACTCACCTTTAAAAGAAGAAATTTGAGATTCTCTCTTAGCGACCAGGACTCACGTTAAATTTCACGGTGGAGGATATTTTATGAGGTTCCGCCTCAGCAATTAGGGCTCACAGTGGATCTCATAATAGAAGAGTAGTCATTTGGCATGACTGTATTGCAGCGATGGTGGATTTCAACGGAGGGGTTGATGGTGGATTCGAGTTGTGAAGAAAACTCTGAGACATAAGAAAACAAAAGAGAAATGTAAAGTGAAAATAACAGAAGGATATTTACTTAAAACCGAAAAAAGAAAAGAAAATAGGGATAGTGGGTTTCTGTAGGGCTAGATTCGGTTCGGTAACCAAACCAAACTCTTTGTTTCCGAACCAAACTAAATAATTTCAGTAACACTAAAATTAAAGCTGATCCCGAATCAATTATTAAATGGTAACTAAAAATTCGGTATGGTATAATATAATTTTTGGTATTACTGAAATTGCCAAAAAAATACCAAACATCACAGCAGCACAGCTGAAAGTGAGAAAACATACATAGTAAAAGTGTAAAACTATTCTTTATAGTTTATTTATAAGCTGAGCAAAGTATAATATATATATATATATATATCATACCTTAATAGATATGAAGGATACCAAATATTTTCGATATGAACTATTTTCTTAATAGACCTACTAATAACGCTTAGATGCTTGCTGGTCTCTCGAGATATGCATTGTCATCTTCGTCTCGGTTTCCAAATGAAAAACTTGACTATTTATATGAGGTCACTTATCTTCTAGGAGATGAGAAAATCCCAACAACAGAGTTACCACTGGTAAATCCGTGTAATTATTTTGCTAAACCCTCTTCAACTTCTCCTACCCGGCCAGTCAAACAAATCTTTGGCCCTAAAACTAAACTCCCGATAAAGGAATATGTTCAAGCCTCAGGATCTGATCATTACCATATCCTTGCTGATTCTCAAGAGCAGGTTGTTACTCTCCTAGTACCACAAGATTTGGTGCGTATAGCCCTCTCTCAAGGGTATACTCATCTCCACTTCGGTGCTGTTAGAATTGTTGTCACTTTCCATGGTAGAAAAGGAATACCAGTCGTTTCTTGTCTCACCTTTGTTGATACCAGGTTTAAGGAATACCAACATGCATGTATTAGCACAGTTCAGACCACCCTGAATGCTGATACAATGTTCTTTACCCTATTCCCAAACTTCAACATGCCTCTTTTAGACCCACACCTCCAAACAACCTTGCAAATACAATTCCATATCACCGGTGCTCCTCAAGTCTCAACCAATTATGCTATAACCTTTCATCACCAAATGGTATATAGAGTTCAAAACCATGCTATTGATATACCAATCAATAACCTACACTTTGATGAAGCCTTACTGCTCAAAGTTGAGTCAAACCAAGCCCCAAGTTGTACTTATATGCCGCGTCAGCTCCCTAAAAGTGAACTTATAAAACTGTTACCAGATTCATGGGTTATTTCATATAAACAAAGGCAAGTAAGAGTTGATCCAGTTCCTGTCCACTCTACTGATTCAATTTTTATCCGAAAAGCTAATAATCAAGTAAAGTTGAAGTTTCCAATAGCTACTAGAGCCTCAAGTTCTCAATCTGCTAGTCTTTTTACAACTAAGCTGAACATGATGGAGCCCTTACAGCCTATCTCTATAGATCATAGGCTTATCAATGAGCCTATGCCCATTTTGATCTTCAATAAAGATGGAAGACCATGTTATCAAGGTCGTGATAAGAATGGTCATATCTAGTATAATATATGTTATTGTGATGATTGTGAAGATACCAGATGGGAAGAAGCATATATGGAAAATCGTCCAAAAAGAAAACCTCTTAGGACATCCTGAAGAAAAGGCATGATGCTGGTGAAAAAGGTGTTGATTTGCTAAGAGAACCCTCTGGCAAATTTGATTTCTTTGTTATTTACAAGGATGGAACCATTAAGCCCCCGCTAAAAGTCTCAAGTTACTTTCCTCCACCATCACCACCAAAACCCACTCTCCCTAAACCACCAGCTCTTTCACCATATTACCAACAAGCCCTTAAACAGTTGTCCAAAAAAACCATTTACAAACCAAAGCCCGTTTGCAAGCTTTCAAACCTAGAGCCTATCCCATGTCATTTATTTGACCCTGCATCCTTAGACTATAAGGCCAAGTTTCCCGCTTTTAAAGACTTTGAGTACACACAATAAAAGACCAAGAATATTTGGAAGCTCAAGAATTCCACCTCTACAGATCCTCATGGTCAGCCACAGGAAGTCATGGCTGCAGAAGCTGCTCTCAATTGGCAAGTAGAGAACGCCATTTCTCAAAATAAAGTGCTCGCTCATATTGCTCAGTCCCAGGATCGTATTAAGACAAGGATAACCACTCTTGACTCCACCATCCATGAATTAAAAGGAAGAATCCAAAGCTTGCATCAGGAACTCTATCATGTGGCAACTACAGTCAAGGATTTGGTTGTCGCCAATCAGATGATCTAGCAAAAGTCCCAAAAGGATTGCACAATCATGAATGGGTTTACTTTCTTCACCAGATATACGAGCTGAACAAACGTTGATTCAATCCCACAAGAAGTTCTTTTTCTCAAAATATATGGACAAATCACCCTATCTCAAAAGGACGTGCAAAACGTCTCTTTGATTTCATTGAAGAAAGATTCTATCATGATTCAAGATTACTCAATTCCAATTCAGATGCATTTGTAGACATTAATGATGTTTTACCAGAAGACTCAAAAGGTTCATATGGTTCAGATTAAGTTCCCAGAGTTAGCTCAGTGTCGCACTACACCAAAAACAAGATTTTGTGACTATCAACCTAGCTCAATTTGTGACTGCCATTAGCAGTCATAATTTTGTGACTGCCAATAACAGTCACAAAGCTAAAATAGTTATAAATCTGAGTACTTATGACTGTTTTAAACATTCACAAATTTTAGATTACGCTGTGACTGTCATAAGCAGTCACAAATAACTTCGTTACTTACCATTATTGTTTGTGACTGTCTTCGACAGTGATAACCTTTTTCTAATTAATGACTAAGATTTTTTACTTTCATAAATAGTTATAACCTTTACACAAAACGATGGCGTTCTGTTTTATATATAAATGCATTCCGACAAACCCTAATTCACTTTGACTCTCACTCTTGTATCACTCTCACTCTATCATTCACTGCGCACGATACACTCTCAAATCCACTTCGCCATATCTCGGATACTAAAATTCTCTAAATATATTTAGATTTATCAAAGTTCATATCTCAGATCTCATACTCATCTATCAAAGTTCGTTAAAAGGGAAGAGAAAGAGAGAAATGATGGAGGGGGTTTGTTGTTCTTACTTCAATCTCTTACTATGCATTCTCCTTTTCCAATGCAAGTTAGGGCTTTAGAAATGATGGATTTAGAGGCTTAGAAGCTTTCGATATTCAGGTATATCTCAAATCTGAACTAAGTTTTGTATATATCCATAGCGTTTTGCTTTTAACTCAATCTCTCATTTTTTGTAATGGGAAATGGGGTAGGGGTGTGGGGGGTTTTCTTATTAATTTCTAATAAGGGAGGGAGGGAGGAGGAACTCCCCTAACTAGTTGCTCAAGATCCATAAATGATGGATTTTGAGCTTAGATTACTGTCTTCTTCCCGTTTATGGAAAGACACGGCCAAACCCGCCCCAACTAGGGGCCCATATCCAATGATAACACTCGTACGGTTAAATTTAAGTGGTCGATCTCTCTGTCTTTTGTCAAATCTCACTGCGAGATCCGCTCTTTCAAGTATTAACGGAGCGAAAGGCAAAACCCCAAGGTACTAAACCCTAAATCCTTGAATATATCAAGATTCGTCAATTTTATTTGTTTTTGTTTTTGCTTTCTGGTTTTTTGTAACATTTGCAGGCTATCGTTCTGAGGCAGTGTTTTGGTTTCTTTGGTTCAATTAAGGATAAGGTAACCTTGAAATTTCGTTATTTGTTTGTTTTTGTTGCTTTCTTTTGAATTGATCTTGTATTTTTTTGCTCCGAGTATTCCAACAGGAGTGTCCGCTAAACAATCTTAATCCTTATTTACTATTGTTAATCCACCTCATGATTATTCAAAAAAATTCTTGGGTAAATCCTATATATATATTTATATATGTTTATGCCCAGTATAGAACTAAAGCACAAAATTAATTGCAACTCACCCCAATAGAGGGAATACATAGTCTATACCTCTAGTTGGGGAAGGGGGTTCAAGAACATAAAAAGGAAATTCAAGGCCCTGCCCTAACTTAGCAAGAGTGTCTGCACTCTGATTAGTTTTGTCGATGCATTAACGTGGCTGATTCTGGGTTTTTTTTAGGTATCAGGAACATAAGACACTATTTCTTTCATTTGCTATCTAAAATGGTAGAATCTGGTGAACTAGTTTAGAGTTGCAGAAACTTTTGGGTTGAACACAAGAATCCGTTATGCCTCAGCCTACATGGGTCAGCTACTGTAGGGCCTTCACTCAATATCCTAAACGGGTGCATATACAACCAACGTAAAATTCTAAAATGATGCATATTCTGCAGTAATTCATAACAAAATATTATGTTATGTTATCTTCATCTCTAGGTTTGGACTCAAGGAGTTAGATATTAAGTAGTGGATAATAGATTCCACTTAACAGTGATTTATTAATGGGTTGCTGGTGCATGGTCAATTGTGGATGCAAATAAACTTGTTTGACTAGGTTTGGTACATTTGTAGTCAATTACTATGCCGAGCTTGCAGTAGAAAAAAATTATTTTAAGTGGTGCATTTGTTAAGTTGCTCGGAGGCTGATCTCTTTTAGGTTCGGATGCTTTTAGTCAAATGGACTTGGAGAACAGATTTATGAGACTAATCACTAATATAGGATAGATTAATTAATTTAATTTACTTGAAATAAAATATTTGAAATTTAAATTCAAGACAATTTAAGTGGTAACTAGTTCTCCTAGTTAAATAAAAAGATCCATGGTTTGATTTCTCCACCCTTTTTCTCTCACTTAAATTTGACCGAGTGTCTCCGAAAATAAAATTTTAGATAAAATCTAATTTTGATATATTTAAAAATGGAATATAATTACACATGTAGTACTGTTATTTTCTCTATTTAAGTGTATAGTTTTGCATTCCGATTTTGTAGTACTGTTATTTTCTCTATTTAATTATGATGTCATTATGCAATTACTCCTCTCTGACAATGAGAAGAACTATTCTTCTCCTTTGCTGCTAGTTTGTTTCAATATTAATTTAGTTCTTTATTCTTAATTTGATATTAAAGTTGCCTCCTGTTTTCATAATATTTTGAATTTACCCCGTTATGGACGCCATTCTACACATTGGTGGTGGGTTTACAACTAACACACTCTTTTTTTTTTCTAATCTCTATCTTTCTCTCTTTGAGTTGAACAAAAACATTGAAATTAGAAATGAATAATAAGGAGAAAGTAGTAGTAGTAGCTGTTGTTGTTGTAGTAGGAGGAGGAGGAGGAGGAGGAAAATCATCAAGATTCAAGAGGGTTTATTTAAGAATTTCCATTATTTTGGTGGGTTTATTTAAGAATTCTCATTATTTTCCTCATCTTTAGAGAAGTTTAGTTAATTCATCATTTATAAGTTTCTAGACTATTCGCCATCAGCGTTTTTCATTTTCTTGAAGGTTATTTCATACCAGATCGATGTCCTAGTGGCAGCAACTATTGGAGTTGTAATTGGTTTGTGTGTGGGACCCCTTGTACCTGTTGTTGGCAGTTGGTTAGCGAGGTCATCTATCATGCAGTTCTTACTGCATATTACTGCGCTTGCCTTGGTCCTGTCTTCACAGTTCTTTCCCCTACAACAACAATGCTCCTAAAAGGGTTGTTTTCCAGCACACGGTTCTAACTGCGGCTATTGAAGAAATACCAATTCAAGTGTCTTCTGTACACTCTTGTTGGGTACAGTGTTTTAAGTTAGTGCAATTGAATGTTTTCCTACTTCTAAACAGTTGCATGATGTATATTGTCATACTCTCCAAAGGAATGACAAATTTGTTGAAAAATATGAACAAAGAACTTCTCCATGCTGTTAAACCTCATATGCATATACATGTACTCATTTGTTCAAACACTTAGTGCTGGGATTTTAGGCATTCTGGGTTCCACTAAAGTTTCATTTTTGAATGTGTAACTCTTATAATTTTGTTATTGGATTTACGAGAATATTGATTGAATTAGTGTTAAATCGAGATGCGTAATATATATGAATATTGATTGGATTGCATTGTGAATATTGATTTGTTTTTATTGTGAATACTTTGTGAATATTGATTGGGATTGTAGTGGAAATAAATTGGTGAAAATGATTGGATTGCAGGTAAAAAACATAGTTTTCTAATATTTTCAAATTATTTTTTAAAAAATGTTTCAAAATGTGTGACTATTAAAAACAGTCACAATCTACTGTAGGTTTCGTGACTAACTTGTGACTGTCTTAACAGTCATATACGATAGTCAAAAATATTTAATTTGTGACTGCCAAAGTTCAAAATTTGTGACTGCCTAGAACAGTCACAAAGTACAAATTTTGTGACTGCCAATGACAGTCACAAATACAAAGTTTGTGACTGCTAAGAACAGTCACAAATTGCCTTTGTGACTACCATAAAAAGTTGGCTCAGAAAGTCATATAAAAGGGGTTTTGTGACTGTTGTATCACTGTTTTTGGCAGTCACAAAAATTCTTGTGACAGTCATTTGTGACTATTTTAGTAGTTTGTGACTGTTTTGGCAGTCACAAATTGGTGATTTTGGTGTAGTGCTCGGTAACATTCCCCTGAGTTAGCTCAGTGTCAGTAACTTCAAGACAAATCTCCTTGAGATTCCTTTGTCAGTGGCCGACATTCTTTAATAAAGTTGAGTGCTTTGTACTATTTACTTTGTAAAAGTTGTTTGCTTTTCTTAAAGTTGTTTGTAAGTTTGTGTCTGTAATATTCAATGTAATTTGTTTGTATGTTCCGCTCCCTTTCTATATAAGGAGCTTTTAGTTGTAATGTTTAGGCATTCGGAGTTTGATAGTTTCTCTGTCTGTAAAATTTATGTGATCAATAAAATTATCAGTTTGTTCATATCCTCTCGATGCATGATATAATTATGATACTCCAGAGTTTATGGTGATATTAAGCTTATGTAGTTTACTCCTCTCTTTATTCTTATTCCTCATGTTATGTATTAAGTTCTTTTGTACATCTATAAATTAAATTTATGTTTTAAGTTCTGTCTCTATTTAGCTACTCTCTAAAAATTAAATTTAGTCCTCCCTAACCCTTATTTAGTATCAGAGCAAATATTTTCGATAGATATAAAGAATTATTTAGTACTCCTTATATATATATATATATATATATCCACCAATTACCACTATCCACAAATCCATATATATCATACATGTGCATCAATGCATGTACCATTCAAAAATCAAAATAAATCCATATATCTAACCATAGCAACACACTAAAACAAAGCACTAAATAGACAAACAGGAGCACTAAAAAAATTGAGAGTGGAGGTGTGGTGGTGTTAAGTGTACTATGGAGTAAAGGCGCAGTTGTGCTAGCTATTGTTGTGATTATTAACAATAAATCACGCCACGGATCGTAATTCAAATAGTGGATATTAATAACTAGAGATAATATGGATGAGAAAAAAGTAAGAAGATAGATAATGGAGCACACAATATTCGACAAACGAAGATTTCACTAATTCTTTGAAAACGATTACAAAATCTATCACAAGAATTATTGCACTCAAAGCTCTCATAGAAGAAGAAAATCAACAGCCCTTTAACCTCTCTCTCACAACAAGATGAACTCTCCCACAAATCCCACAGAAAGAAGAATATCTCTCATGCCCTAATCTATTGAATGATTCTATCTATATATAACAATATAATAGAGTCCATCCAATCTAGAATAAGGTAACAAAAATCCTACGTAAATAAGGAAACTATTAACAAGGTAATAGAAACCAAAATAAACAAGGAAACCAAGTTTGATAAGGAAACATATTTCTCGCCCAGCTGCAAAACGACTTTTGCAGTTTTCCCGCGTAACTGCAAAAGTGCTTTTGCACCATTCCAGAATGCAATTTTCTGGGTGCAAAAGTGATTTTGCACCTTACCAGAACCGCAAATCCTCTTTTGCACCATTCACTCGAACAATATGATTTCCCAATAAAACTCATCTTTTTCTTGGGTTTGGAACCGAGCAAAAAACACAACAATCACCACCTTTTGCGAAGGTAACAAAACCAACTGCTATTTTCTTCTTCGCCTTGTTGACACATGAAATCTTCTTTTGTCTCACCCTTTACAAGGGCCACTCAATCATCTATGTCAATGATCGAGCCACATCCGATTATCTATGTCGATAATCAAACCATGTCCGTATTGGACACCATCACTGGCACGTAACTCTGAGTTGTCAACCGTCTAGAACCACCACCTAAGCTATAACTCATCCTCGTTGCGTATGCACCACCGGAACATATGCTTCTTGGTTCTCTAGCACCATTATGTACAACTCTTTCATGTAATCTATACAAGCCCCTGCAATGACTTGCCTTCAAGACCACATCGTCGCCATGATACACGCTCATTACTCCACCTCGAGTAGAGTACCACATCCCAAGTGATTCTAATCTAGAGAGACTGATTAGATTCCACTTTATCTCCGGCACATGTCTAACATTTATGATTGTTTGAACTGAGCCATCAAACAAATCCAGGCGGACTTCACCAACTCCACGAACTAGCAATCTGGAGCCATCCCCCATGCAGACAAACCCGCTACAATCTTCATATGTGCTATACAATGAACGATTGTTGCAAACATGCATAGCGGCACCGCAATCCAAGAACCATCCTCCCTGACCAGTAAGGCTTGCAGGCATCAGTAGGACATCTATAAGATCGGCTTCTTTGTCATAAGAAGTCATCGCAACGGTTGCGGCTCCATCAGGGTTAATAGCCGGTTTTTCCCTGATGTCATCCTTCTTCCTTGGGCAGTCCCTAGCACAATGGCCCGGTTGACCACATTTAAAGCAATCTCCTTTAAAGGTTGTCTTCCGTCCTTTGCTATAACCTTTCTTTTCATTCGCTACAAACGCGCCTTCTTGAACGGTATTGATTCGATCCCTCTTTCTCATCATCTCTTCCGCAGACAGAGCTTGACACACCTCCAAGGTGGTGAAAGATGATCTACTCATAAAGTTCTGAATTAGCGTCTTGTACGAACCTGGTAGAGTCCTAATTAGTTGCAAGGCTTTATCTTGATCTTTCAATTCTTCACCTACAGCTTCGAGTCTTAAGCATAATGAATCAAAAGCGGAAATATGATCCATAATCGGAGTATTCTCTTCCATCCTCATGTCGTGTATAAGACCTTTAATATAGATCTTATTCGTCATCGTCTTAGCCATGAACAAATCTTGAAGAGACTCCCATAGCTGTTTTGCTGATGTAGCCTCCTTGATTGAAGCATGACCTTGAACCTTCGTTGTGAGATGGAGACGAATCTCTGACAAGCACTTCTTGTCCATCTTTTTCCACTTATCATCAATAACCTCAACCAGTTCCATATCATCCGAATCCTTCTTCTTTTGTTCCACCGTTGGTGGAACTTCTAGGGCATCATCCAAATCCAGCACTACGAGATAGTCTTTCATACTCATCTGCCATAGGCTGAAATCCATGATTCCATCGAACTTCTCCATCCTATAAGATTTCTCCATTATAACACACACCTCCTTGAAAAACCACCCTCTGATACCACTTGTTGTGATTATTAACAATAAATCACGCCACGGATCGTAATTCAAATAGTGGATATTAATAACTAGAGATAATATGGATGAGAAAAAAGTAAGAAGATAGAAAATGGAGCACACAATATTCGACAAACGAAGATTTCACTAATTCTTTGAAAACGATTACAAAATCTATCACAAGAATTATTGCACTCAAAGCTCTCACAGAAGAAGAAAATCAACAGCCCTTTAAACTCTCTCTCACAACAAGATGAACTCTCCCACAAATCTCACAGAAAGAAGAATATCTCTCATGCCCTAATCTATTGAATGATTCTATTTATATATAACAATATAATAGAGTCCATCCAATCTAGAATAAGGTAACAAAAATCCTACGTAAATAAGGAAACTATTAACAAGGTAATAGAAACCAAAATAAACAAGGAAACCAAGTTTGATAAGGAAACATATTTCTCGCCCAGCTGCAAAACGACTTTTGCAGTTTTCCCGTGTAACTGCAAAAGTGCTTTTGCACCATTCCAGAATGCAATTTTCTGGGTGCAAAAGTGATTTTGCACCTTACCAGAACCGCAAATCCTCTTTTGCACCATTCACTCGAACAATATGATTTCCCAATAAAACTCATCTTTTTTTTGGGTTTGGAACCGAGCAAAAAACACAACAGGTCGATTGGTGGACGGTGAGAAATGAGCAAGAGAACGTAGAGGTCAAGAGCTACAGGAGCGGGATGGAGAGCGTTGAGACTTAAGAGGAAAACTAGGAGTAGAGAGAGAAGTGTAGAAGTATAATTGAATCACTAATCAACTGAAGATTGGCCTTTTTAGTGGGGAGGCTTAAAAATTAAAATTATTTTTAAACTTTTTTTTAATTCAGTTCGGTTCAGTAAAACCGAACCATTCTACTGGCCATACTGTTTCGTATCGTTTGAACTTCGGTAATCGACTTTCGGTTACCATTTAAAATCATTTATGTTTAGTTTAGTTTGTTTTTTTAATCAGTTAGATTTTTTCGATTTGGTTTTCAATTTTTCGATAAAAAAATGCCAGCCCTAAGTTTTTGGGTTCGGCTTATATAATGTGATACTACTTCTGCAATATCTCGGTTTATAACTGAGACCTTAGTTATTTTTCTTTTGTCATGGTTCGAAATCGTGGCATATATTCTAATAAGGAGTTATATCAAAAAATTCGTGATCAAATGATTTTGATACGGACTAAGTCCAGGATAACCCCTTGTCACGGTTTTGAACCGTGACAACCTCCGCATTTTATTGTGATAATTTAGGCATTTTGGTGTAGTGAGTATCTCAACAATATCGAAATTTTAATTTATTTTCATAAATTAAATATCTCTTAATAAATCACAATGTTACTAATATTAAATATAAAAATATGAATAATTATATGCATTTTTTAATATCTTTTTTAGGATCAAGACTACAAAAACTGAGCACAAGTTTGGGTCAGATTCAGATTTGCATAAATTTAACCCGTTTCACCCGACTTGAATATAGCAATTATTCTTTAAATACTCTTTTAATCTAATGGCTCATATTTATCATGGCAAGTTTTTAATTTAGATGATAATTATAGATATATAGTTACTAATTTATAAAAACTTTAATTTATTTCTTTATCTGGTGGTTGAGATAAAACTTTTATTTTATTTTTTTTGGAATTTCAATTATAAAATCTTTTAATTATTATTTCATTTGAAATCCTATCACATTAGGAAAATTTATACAAAGAAGTTCTCTATCTCTTTCCTTCCTTGAATTACTCTAATTTTGCTAATCATTATCTATTGTTTTTCCTCTTTTAATTATCTATATATTACATTAATTAAAAAGGTTGTTTCTTACCCATGCCACATTTTACTCCATACATCCATCCTAATATATTTTCTCTAAATTCTTTCTCGCTATTAGTCCAGTTTCTCTCTAAATTTTTTGTTAATAAGCCAAACTTGGAATGATTATTTTTAAGAACGTGTGTATGGATTCAACAACAAGAATCAAGCACGGTTCAAGCCGATGTTGTGCTTTGTAGGTGGTTAAAAATTTAGTCCCAACCCATAGTGATAATTAATGGTGAGGAGTTCAGTGAGGTAAGAATAAATGTGAGAATGGATAGAGTTTTTGTTTGTATGATGGTTCTTCTAGCCAATGGATGGTAGGTCTGGAATACTTGTATCATTTATGTGTGTTTTGTATTAAGTTTTATGGTTGTTAACAATGAAGGAGGCAAGCTACCAGCTTTCTCTTTATCTTTTCTTTTTACAAATAAATATATGCCAACCCCTTACCTAGAGTTAGCATATTCTATTTATTCGTATAGAATTAGGGTTACATGTGCTCATTAAGGTTACTAGTAAAATGAACAAAGAAGGTAAGACTTGGACAACAATCTAGCATTCTTCCTTTATCCACAACTAACGGATTTCTAAAATAGAATGACTGTCATAGTGTGGTGGGGACCAGCAGGATTATGTACAGGTCCGTATGATTTAGTAATATTCTCATCACGTAATTCTTATGCTCTTTTCATGTGTTGGCCACGTGCGCCAATTTATGTTGAAGTCGGTCGAGGTCCAATGACCTTTGCACAAGTCAATCTCGGCAACTCGGTATCTCTTTACCTGCTTCTTATGATTTCTTCGTTACCACCAAGACTTACAGGCCTCACCCGATATATGGGCTCCCAGTCGTATAAGGCCGGCCCATTTTACATTGACCAAATTTTATACTACCCCATGTTCAAATTTATGTGATTATCCAATCAAACCTAAATATAATAATTTTTCTTTAAATAACCTTATATATTCACCAAACCTAAATATAATCATTTTTCTTTAAACTAGTTAAAAATCCCATGCAATGCACGGGCAATTTAAAAATATATTTGATAAGAAAAATATAGTAACAAATTTATGCTAAAAAATGTTATTAGCTTACTATGCTATTTATTTTTCAATATATTTTACTTGTCGCGTTTTTCTTTAATAGAAAGAAGTTTGAAATTTTAGGCTTTATGATTTTAACGTGTGCACAAAATTTCTAAAAGTTAACCCATGTTAATTTCATATGTTCTACTGTAAAAAACACATCCCCATAAATCAAAATCTCACTTTGTAGCTTGTAGGATTTAGGTGTTTTGAGGATTTTTATAATAATATGGGTTTAGTTCTTTTCCTCCAAAATTTATACCACAAAAAAACCCATGTGATATTACCCCTTTTCCGTTAAAACTACCAATATATCTATATATTAGTAGCGGAAGTAAAAATAGAACAAAGAAATCATAGGTGTCAATACATAATTAATGAAGGGGAACAAACAAAAATATAGTACTTCGTCAATCTTAAATTCATTGATAATTCATGAAACAATATATACATAATCATGTTTAGGCTTAATGCAAAAATATGAAACTTATTCACAAAAGGGTAGACGAAGAGGCCAAACTAACAATATTATATCAATTTAGAGAATGACAAGGCATAGTTGAATTAAGAAGTTTAATTCATAAATTTTTGTTTAAGAATAATGGTACAATCAAAGTAAAACTTTCCAAAGTAAAAGACTAGGTAATTGTATATAATTAGACAATCAGTACTCAAGATGCTTTCAAGTTTCAATATAGAAGTAATCAAATTTACATTATAACTGCAAACAAAACATACAAAAAAAATGCAAAATGCTTGATTTACAATGTCATGAGCAACGATTCAGAGTGATAACTACGTAATCATAAATGTTTAGGGAAAACATGTAGTGTAACATATTGATAACGGGCTTTTACATAAGAAAAAGTTACAAACCACATATAGTCCTTTATATGAATTTCCTCTATATACAAAGAATGTCATTTTTTTTCGTGTCTATTTTAATTTGATGCTTATATACACGATGTGTTTTGATTTGATTCTTCACGCTTATATTAATGGGATTTTACTTACTGCATGGTGTAAGACTTTGTCTTCCATGTGGTGATCTGCAATTGTAAAATAGACTAATCAAATTAAAAGATCAATAAAAAGGTAAATATGATTTAATTGTTTAAATTAGGGAAAAGAAAATTACACACCTTCCTTGTTGTAATATTAATATTACTTGCTGCATTGTATAGTTCGAGGGCCTACTCCAACCAATCGCCAAATGCCAATAACCAATAACAAATAATGGTTAAAGTAGTAAACACGCCCTTGGAAAGAACAAATAAGGAAACACCGAAGAATGAAGAAAAAGTGTAAGAATGTTAACTTTTAAAGAGTTCAATTTAGAGAACATAAATTTCAAATAATCAAAAAAAAAATAGACTAATCTATCTTTATATATACATGAATCCTGAAATGGCAAGGCAAACTATGGAAAAAATATAAATTTGGGAGATTCTAAGAGTCGCATGACTGATACAAAGAGTTATAATATCTACAAAGAAGTAGAGTAGTTAGGGAGGCACGACTTATTTAATTGTGCGTGGAAACTGTAATTAAAGAAAGAGAAACAATGGAGAAGGATCGTGTTAAATAGCGTATGAAATGATGTATACATATTTGAGAGATACATAATTTGAGAAGGTATTTATAACAATTTATAATAAGAGAGAGATAAAGGAAGATAATGGATAAATAATGAGAGAGAGAGAGAGAGAGAGAGAGAGTTGGATAAGAAGAGAAACGATTTTTGGAGAGACTGGGAAGTAATTTGAAAGAGGATAGAGTGGCGATTACTAATTGATAAATGACACATGTTGCACTGTGGTTCAATTCTTCTATTTTTATATATTAGTTATAAGATACCCTCATATAATCACCCAACTTGAATTTAATCATTTTTCTTTAAATACCCTTATAATGTCATAAAATTATAACAAGTTAGGGAGGGTCGAGATAGTTCGAGTTTGGGTTGTCCAGAGTAAACGCAGTTCAAGTTTTTCAATACAAAACATGCACCTGCTTGATCAAGTCGTTTATAACCGGTGGCTTATCTTATTACTACTAATAATAATGGTAGAACTTCACCACTTTCTGCCATTTATTGCATTTATGTTTTGCCACTCGTCCCTACAATTACCCCCACTTCTCATTCTCTGTTTCAAAAAAAAAAGTTTAAAAAAAAACTGTATCTAATGGTATTCCCAATATAAATGTCTCTTTCCAACTTTTCCTTTACACACACTCTTCCTCTCTCGTTTGTATAACTCTTTTTTCTTTGTTTTAATCAGGTTAGTTGTTTTGAATGCTTGAATTACTTCATGCACTACTTATATATTTCTATATATATATATATGATGTTTAAATTTTCATGATATTTCAAGTTTTTACATGAACTATCATAATATGTGTCTCAAACATTTTTATTATTGACTTTTCTATTATAAAAATTTCATAAAGTTGACGTGGGTTGCAGAATTTTAAACCAACATTAATCATAAATTTTCACCTTCTACACAGAAATCTATAAAAAGGATTTGAAATTAATAAATCTATTTCTATATCTCTTTTCCTCTTTCTCTCCTGATATATATATATATATATGTATGTATGTATGTATATATGATATTTAAATCTTCATGATATTGCAAGTTTTGACATTAATTATAATTAATATATATATATATATATCATAATATGTGTCCCAAACATATATATTATTAACTTTTCATTTATAAAAATTCTAGATCGATAGAAGAGTCAAAGAACAGCGAACGAAAGAAACAACACAGATTGTTATAGAGAGTTGAAAATAAATGCAAAAGCAATAGTACGTATATATGCCAATAAATTCTTTATAAAAACGCATGGTCTTTTACCAAATTAGAAGTTTATTGCAATCTCACTTTACTTTTTCCCCAATTATTTGTTTCATTCCACGTTAAAGTGGTTCTAAAGCATATAAATTCCCAGCACAGTAACCATTCTTATGAGAATTTCAAAAAACATTTCACATTTACAATTTATTAAATGTGGGGTTGGGTGTTCTAAATGAATTAAAGAAAAAATGCCTTTGCTATAAATCCACAATGAGTATAGTTGTATTAATATTTCAAGGAATTAAATCAATTTTATTTGTACAATTTGCATCAATCTAACAATTTCTCTTGGTAATGGAATCCAAAATTCATAATTTTCTATGAATTTTTTTCCAGGCAATAGTTCCTCAAAATTCAATGCTTTTCGTTGTACAATCACATTTCAATTAGTACCTTAAATGATGATACTTGACATAAAAATAATTATGAATTCGACAAGGCCAAACAATGATTATTATAAAGTGATACAATTTCAAATCAGAAACAAGTAAAGTTTTAGTACAAATTTTAGGGCCTGGCATTTCGAAGCTTTAATTGACATTTTAAACCCATTACATATAAAAATTGAATAAACACAAGGCTCTGGTAGTTGGTACAAAATTCAAATTTTTAATACAACGCAAAGATTATAACAACAATGCACTTTGACGGCATTGCATGTCTAAATAATTCCATGCATCAAACATACATATAATAGACAAACAAAAAATAATTGTAAGCTTTTCAACGTACTGTGGGTTTATAATTATAACAAATTCTCTAGACAAGTTTAGCAACGGAGGTCGACTCTAAGGGAAAAGTGAGAAACCAATTTTTATCCAATTACCAAGTTTCATGAAAAAATAATTCGAGAAGTAAATCGCCATAGTTGCAGTTATAGAGTACGATCAGATGCTCTATTCCGTGCTTATATAGAGATCCAAGTTGTTACAAATGAAGAGAACAAGCTTTTTTAGGGTCCACTTTCACCTCGAAGGGAAGATACCATGCAATCAGCTACAAAGGACGCAATTCTATATTTAAAGGAGAAATTCAATTTTGAAGTACAAGACGTTAATCTGTCAAAAATGCACTACTATATCTAGTTCAATAAGAATTGGATAAAGATTACAATATGCTACTTGAAGAAAACAAAAGATTGAAAAAAAATAGCCGAGTATGAAGACATTTTGGAGACAGTTGATGGTGATGTACAATCAACTATGAGCCAAAATTTCTAAATGCAAAGTTAATGTCATCTTTTGCTATAAATAGTTATTTTATGTAACATCTTTTTAATTTCAAATATGTATTTTACATTGTATTACTAATAATAAATGTTGATAAATATTATTATTTATTTCTAATTTGCGTTGATTTTTTTTTGTGTTAAATGAATTTGTATTGCTACTTACGTAAAATATTATACATAATTTACAGTACTCCATATACCTATATTATCAAATCAAGTTTGTCTTGCTACTTTTTTTTTAAAAAAAAATAACCAATTCATGTTGCTTCTTATATTATACATAATCAATGGTTAGGTTGTGCACTCATTTACATATAACAATACATATTAAATATATATATATATATATATATATATATTTCATATCTATTACAATTAATTGCATTTCTTTAGATTTAGTGATGGATGTCCTATTTATCGATCAACGTGTTATCTACTACTCTTACTTGAAGGTATGATACTTTAATTGCTAATCATTTTTTTTGTTGTTGCAATTTTTTTTTTAAAAAAATGGACATTTGAAATAAAGATTGAAATTACATTTTTATTGAATAAAAAAACTTGAATACAAGATTAAACACAAGGTTTTATAACCAAATATATTGTTATGATGAGTTTATGAATAATATATTATAAATCTACCTCATCTTAGTATTTCCTAGAATAAAAAGGAAATTTTACTATACCTATTTTATGAATTCATGTTTGTCTTCAACTACTTAATTTTTAAAGGAATTGATCAATTTGTGTTGCTACTAAGATAATACATAGCAGATAGTTGTGTTATGCAATCATTTGCATGTATATGTTTGAATCCATTGTCCTTAATTGTATAATTTTCTCTTTTTTTTAGATAAAATTGTCGTTGTCCTATATTTGCCGATCAACATTTTATCTACTACACTCACTTCCAGGTATGATGAATAGTTTTATACAATCTCTTACTCAATTTTGTGGCTGCATAGTGCTTTAAAATAGATATTTCAAACAAAATTGCAATTCTATAGTTATCTAAAAAATATTAATTGAATATTAAAAAAATGTACAATATTGATAATAAAATTAGTTTTTGCATCCTCATTTAACTTATAACTTTACTTGCGATCATTATGCATTTATATTAATTATTTGTACAAGTTATCAGCATCACTCTCTACATATTTTATATTACATATAGTATGTGTTTTACTATTTATTTATGACATTTCATATTTTTCATTTCAATGAAAATGATTATCTTCATTATATATATATATAGATAAATAGTGCAATTATGGTACGAGCCGGTCCGTTTGGACTATGATTTTTAGCGATGGTTATTCATCACCAAAACATTGGGGATATATGTTTAGCTACTAAAATCTATCGCAAAAGGTTATGTCCGTACGAACTGGTCCACACTTGAATTTTTTGCATATATGTATTCACACACACAAACTATGATATATTCCACTCAATTTCTCTATTAAAAAAATAAATTAAGTAATTAAAACTGTTATGGTTAGTTTGTTTTAAATCATTTTTGACCGATATCATAATTTCAAAAAGACCTTTGATTATTAACTTTTGAAATACTTCAACATTTCTCCTTTATAAATGAATAATATCCAAAGCGCTGGGTTACTAGATTACAAAGAAGAACATCAGAGCTAATAACAATATCAGTCGATCCAGAATTAGTCGTTCATAAAACCTTCCTCTCAGCCTTTCATCTAATTCAAATTTCAATGGAAATATATTCACTTCACGCCCCCTCCTTACTAACACCTTCGGAGTACCTAGAAAAAACACACAAAATATTGTGTCTAAATCTATTATGAATGAGGATGGAAGTGTTGTTACACGCACTTTACTTACAAACGATGGTGGTTACACTATCGCACCAATTACAGATCATGTTGAAAGAGAAAACTCAACTGCAATCTCAGGTTAGCATTAACCAACTCATTCCAGTCCTATTAATTGAATACATTTTCTTAAAAAAATTAATAATATATTATATAACATATAAAAATTATAAATAGGAGAAGAAAAAACGGTGGAACAAACAAGTGTTGAGGAAGGAATTAGGAATACAGGAGAAGAAAGAATAGTGGAACAAACAAGTGTTGAGGAAGGAACAAGGAGTATTCCTACTGAGGAAAGTGATGACAATATTCTACAAATAGTTGATGCATCAAGATCAAGTAAGAATCTTATAAAACAAATCTTAAAGTTTTACAGTTGTTAAAATAGCTATACATAAAATTTAACAAATTTATTCTTCTCATAAGGAAATTCTCAGAACCATGGAACTTTGGAGGACCAAATCAAGTTTGCCAATATTGTAATGCCATTTTGTGGTATAAGGAGAGAAATGACAAAAGCAAGAAACTTAGAAATCCCAAGTTCTATATATGTTATCAAGAAGGGAAAATACTACTTCCTCCTCTAAAAGAAGCTCCTTCATTTCTAAAGGATCTTTTGAATTATTAGGGTGGTACAAGATCTCTCAAGTTTAAAGAAAATATTAAAACCTATAATTCAATGTTTGCATTCACCTCTCTTGGTGGAAAAGTTGATTATCGTATCAATATTGGAGGTGGCCCTTATGTGTATCGTATAAGTGGACAAAATCATCACAAAATAGGTTCATTGCTCCCTATGAATGGAGAGACACCACGCTTTGCACAATTATATATCTACGATCCTGCAAATGATGTGTCTAATAGAATTAGAGCATTAACTGGATTTAATTCCGCTTTAAAATTAGACGAGTTGGTGGTCGAAGAATTGTTAAGAATGCTTAATGAACATAATGAGTTTGCTAAAATCTTTAGGATGGCATGTGATCGCTTTAATGAGTTTGATTTCATTTCAGTACATATGAGATTAATAGGAAATCGATCAAAGAATCCTTTAGTGTACAACTTACCAAGTGCGCAAGAAGTAACTGCTCTTATTCTTGGAGATCTTAATGATATTGACTTTGTGTACGACGTTGTTATTGAACATAAATCAAACGGCCTTCAAAGAATAAGCGAACTGCACCCCTCTTTTATGTCTATGCAATATCCAGTATTATTTCCTTACGAAAAAGATGGGTTTCAAGTTGGGAATCAAGTATAGAAATAACGATGGTAGACGCCAAACAAAAAGAAATTGTGTGACAATGAGATAATACTATGCATACATATTATAGCAAAGAATGAATAAGTCATTAATAGTTCAAAGTTTTGGGATATTTTTCTAACAATATTTGGTTGATGCATACACATGTATTGAAGATGAGAGGCTATGTTGGGTTTGCCATAATCAAGCACAGCTGCGATCAAAACTATACAAGGGTTTAAAAGATGGCATCTTAAGAGATGATATAACACCAGCCTCAGCTGGAAAACGAATAGTGCTCCTTTAAACTTCATTGGTGGTCCGCGTTACATGGCCTAAAATTTCTAAGATGCTATAGCTATTTGTAGATAAGCTAGAAATCCAGATCTATTTATTACTTTTACATAAAATCCAAAATGGGCAGAGATACATAATTTTTTGGATTTTATACCAGGTCAAAAGCCTGAAAAAAGACTTTATGTTGTATTAAGAGTATTCAAAATCAAACTTGATCAACTTATAAGAGACTTAGTACAAGGCCAACATTTTGGGAAAGTAATGGCAGGTGTATTTTTTTATAAAATCAAAAAAATATTATTCAAATATTTTAATATACTTGGAGCTACAAACTAATTTAATTTAATTTTTGTTTTCCAGCCACATCTACACTATATAATTCCAAAAAAGAGTTTTACCACATGCCCACATTCTACTATTTCTACACCGTTCAGCAAAACAGCTAACTCCTAATGAAATCAATAAAATCATTTTCGCAGAGCTCCCTGATTGTCAATTAAATCTTATTGGATATGCTGTTGTGTCACAATTTATGATGCATGGTCCATGTGGGCAAGCAAATATAGGTGCACCATGTATGACCAAATATGGTAGCTCAAAACATTTTCCAAAAAAGTTTTATGTTGAAACAACAACAGATCAAAATGGTTTCCCATTATATAAGAGAAGAAATTATCGTAGATATGTTGAGAAAAAAGGTGTTAAGCTTGACAATAGATTTGTTGTGCCATATAATATTGATTTGGTTGTGAAGTACCAGGCGCATATAAACATTGAGTGGTGTAATAAAGCAAGGTCTATAAAGTATCTTTTCAAATATATAAATAAAGGATCAAATGGAGCAACAATTATCTTGGAGGATAACATTGCTCGCAACACTATAACATGTATGGAAGAAATTTGGGAGATAGATGAGATAAAATATTTTCTAGACTATTGATATCTTTCTGCATGTGAAGCGTATTGGAGGATATTTCAGTTTGATATTCAATATCGCAACATAGGTGTAGAAAGACTTAATTTTCATCTTCCCGATGAAAATGTTGTGACATTTCGAGATTGCGACTACTTGGATAATGTTTTTAATAGATTTGATCCTTATAAAACTATGTTTACCGAATGGATGAAAGCTAATGCTTTGTATGAGGATGCTTGAGAATTAACATACACAGACTTCCCTACAAAATGGGTGTGGCGGCAAAACTACAAGCAATGGAAATAAAGAGAATTACGAAAATCAATTGGTCGTATTGTTTATGCCCATCCTTCGTCAGGAGATAGATTTTACCTCAGAATGTTATTAAACATTGTAAAGGGTCCACGTAATTTTGAGGAAATAAAAACTATAAATGGAGTTACATATCCGACATACAAGGCTGCATGTTACGCATTAGGTTCATTGAACAGTGATCAAGAATGGCATGATGCAATCATCCAAGCTTCACAATGGTCAACGGGAAATCAATTGCGTGAACTCTTTGTAACTATTCTTTTGTTTTGTGAGGTTTCAGATCCTATTGAACTTCGAAATAAGAATTGGTAAATATTAACAGAGGATCTACTACATTGACAAAGGAAGATTTTATGCTTTAAAGAACTAACATTGACAGATGCTCAACTGAAAAACTATGGTCTTTATGAAATTGAGCAAATTTTAGTAAAGAGTAATAAATCTTTAAAGGATTTCCCCCATTACCTTTCCTAGATCAAGCATTTATTCATAAACTAGACAACAGGCTCTTACGAGAAGAGTTGTCCTACAACATTGAGTAGTTGGAAAATGAATATCAAGAGTTGTATAAAGAATTAAACGTAAAACAAAGGAATGTCAACAATGTTGTTGTACAATCAGTGGTATAAAGAAAATGAGGCTTATATTTTGTTTATGGATCTCGAGGAACAGGAAAAACATTCCTATACAGGACAATTATTACAAGTTTAAGATCTCAAGGAAAAGTGGTATTAGCAGTTGCTTCATCAGGCATTGCATCTCTATTACTGCCAGGTAGGAGAACAACACATACAATGTTTGCAATTCCAATACAGTTATTTGATCATTCAACTTGTGAAATTCGTTAAGGTACCCAATTAGCCCAACTTATACAAAAAACAAGTTTGATAATTTAGGATGAAGCACCTATGAATCATAGGAACACTTTTGAAGCAGTAGACCGGACATTGAGTGATATTCTTCGTTTTGATGATCAAAATTCCAGTGACAAAACTTTTGGGGGTAAAACAGTTCTTCTTGGAGGAGATTTTAGACAAACACTATTTGTCATACCTGGAGGAAGAAGAGAAGATGTAGTTCGTGCTTCTATTAATAAGTCGTATATATGGAACTTTTGCCAGGTTTTTATTTTGACCCAAAACATGAGGATACATGACCACTCAGAATTTAGAGAATGGGTTTTAGCTTTAGGGGATGGAAAATTGCCTACAACTACGTTAAATAATGAGGATGACAAATCTTGGATTCAAATACCTGACGATCTCCTTATTCCTAGAGGAAATGATCCGATTACAGCAGTCATATCAACTATATACCCAGATCTTGCAAACAAATTCAAAGACCTAGATTATTTAACTATTATGAGATCTTAACTCCAACAAATGAGATGATAGATGAAATTAATTTGTATGCAATTAACTCTTTACCAGGAGAAAGTAAGACTTATCTTAACTACGATTCTATTTGTAAGGCTTCGGGTAACGTTCATGATCAAGATCTTTTGTACCTAATCGAGTTCTTAAACACTTTGACATTTCCTAGAATTCCAAACCATAAAATATCCTTAAAGAATGGGATCCCGATAATGTTATTGAGAAATATTAATCAAAGTGTCGGACTATGTAATAAAACACGATTAATAATCACCTTACTAGCACCAATGGTCATTGAGGTGCAAATTATAACTGGGTCAAACATTGGGGCAAAAGTCTTCATTCTAAGAATAATAATGTCTGCAACCCAATCAAAATGGCCATTCATTTTAAGACGATGCCAATTTCCAATAAGGCTTTCTTTTTGTATGACAATAAACAAAAGCCAGGGTTAAACTATGTAATAAGTAGGAATATATTTGCCAAAACCAGTCTTTTCCTATAGACAATTGTATGTTGTTGTTTCATAAGTCACCTCTCGAGAAGGGTTGGAATTTTTAATCCAAAATGATGACCTTGAGCATTATAACTACACAAAAAATATTGTGTACGAATAAGTTTTTATAGATTTAAATAAAGGTTTGTTCAATTTCCTAAGCTTAAATGTTACATTTAGTACAACTATGTTGATGACTTAATGTTACCATTGATGTAAATTAATGTCTTACATAATTGTTCCATTTTTTTTTGTAGATTGAAGTTGTTCATAAGGACATTATAATAAAATTTCATTTGCGATCTTCAAAGGGAGAAAAATGATCAAGTCATCAAAGCGAGAATAACAAGAAAATGCCAAGCAATGAACCCAAATACAAAAAAACAGCTTGATTTCAGTTGACATAACTCTACTGGATGAACATGTAAGTCACCCCCCCTGAACCCCCCTAAAAACCAAAACTAATAATAATGTTTAAAATATCTCTATCACAATTATAAAGCTAAATCTTTTATTTACAGTAAGACCATATTCGTGCATGCATTTGGAATAAATGGGTTCCCAAATTTGACCACCTGTTAGAGGAGGGAAGTACATACAAAATATCAAATTTTGCAGTTGTTAACAACAAAGATAAGTTCAAAGTGGTCGAACACTAAACTTAACTCGATGAAAAACAAACGTTAGGAGTATCTGTAGTTAAGGAATACCAAACTCGTCCAATCGAGTAATCGAAATCTAAGTTTAAACAAGATTTTTCACTAAGATTAAACCCCTAGACCTTCCAACTATCCAATTATATTACTACTACAAGTATATGATAGTCCATACATGACAAAGACTATATAGACTAGCTTTGAGCAATAAAATTCGACAATAAAACTTTTTGACTTTAAAAAAGTGTAATTTGAAACCTAGTATTGCTAGTGTGTAACAAAAACAGTCCAAGTTAATTAAACTTCTCAAAAAATAGTAGCTTAACAGTCTTATAAGGTTTGAATATGTTTGAACGTGATTTAAATCAAATCCATCTTAAAAAGAATGCCGAAAGTCAAAACTAGCACTTTTTCGGCACTTATGTGAATAAATATCAAAACAGCGCTAAATCAGCCAATTCACTTAAGAAACTAACCCAACTAATTAGAGGATAAATAACGTCCTCAAATATCCACGTTAAGGTTTTGGTGCGAAAATCCATGAATTGACGTTTTACGGTTCTTAATTAAATGGAATTTTTTAGCTAACTTATGGAAACATGTTTTTAACGCATGCAAAGATAATAAAATATGCATACATTCAGTAGGTGATCTATAACCAATGGAAAAATCATATTCAAACCTAAATTGGATTACATTCAAAGATTAATCACGCATCTTTCACTACGAACCCCTGACAAGCGATTTAGCTAAATATATTCAAATTAAACATGCAAAAAAGCTTATAAATCATGAACAATAGTAGGAAAATACCTAATAATATATAAAATAAAATATGAAAAGTTTTGACTTCAAAATTTCTCAATTCTGATTTAAAACGAAGATTTTACGCTTAAAACAATAAATAAACTCAAAACGAACATAAACTGATACAAACTCAAAACGGACATAAACTGAAGAAATTCGACTAAAACCATAAAAATTATGAAAAATAAGATTATTAATGATGAATAATGAATCACATATGAATAGCATGGAAAAACGATAAACTATTTGAATATAAAGTGAGAATCATGCATAAATCAACGTAAAACCGAAAAACTAACAAAATAGACCTATTAACTCTAGAACCAGCCCCAAAAACGAGGGTTTAAAGTTGATTCCATAATATATATGATCTAAATAAACTAATCTATGAATAGAAAAGAAAACGAACAATCAAAAGCAATTAAATTGAAAGAAAATGAAAACTAGGGTTTACCCGGTACGCGATTGAGACTTGAATTGAAAACTGAATTGAAAGATGAATTAATGTTGAATATACTGATGTTTTAGCCTTCAAATATAATAAATAAACTAACCTAACAATTATTTTGAAGAAATAAAAGAAAAATCACTCAAATTCGATCATCAGATCCATCGCAAAAGCTCCCAAGAACGTTACGGTACTTTTTGCCTCTCTGCTAATCAATTCTAAATTGTTGTGTACCTTAAAATATGAGATATATGGCCTTTTATATAGTACACAAATGCCTTAAGTCATGGTTTTAGTAATCCTTGAAGAAACGGGCCTAAACATGGCTTAAAATTAAATTTGGGCATAAAATTGTGCCCATTTTTTTTATGATGTCTTCTTCTTTTACTCATAACTTTCTATTCCGAACTCTGATCGATGCACTATTTTTTCCTTCGCGTAGGTAATTCAAATCTCTACAACTTTTATTTGGAGATTTCTTCAAATTCTCAATAGAGAAAAATTTTGATTAGTTACAATTTTGTGCTTCTTACAACAGTTTTTGGTTTTCTTCAGAAACTTCAGGAATCAATTCAATTGAGCTTATTTCCTCTTAGAATCACTTTTGGACGCTTAATTCATGCTTGGGGACTTGATTTTCTCTTCTTGCTAGCGCTTTGGGGGTAGTTTGTGAAGTTTTTCTTGCCTCGGGCCTCGGGATGAATATTGACTTCTTTTTCGGGCCTTCTTTTTGTACTTTCCGCTTTCAACTTTTTATCTTGTATACAACCTCAGTTTCTTAACCACTTTAGGCCTGCAAAATGACTTAGTAACACACAAATACAATGCAATATCTTCTTTTCATGCTTAAACTGAATTTACATGCAATTTTCGGTTTTAGATAGTAACTAAAAGCTAATTGAGCCTTGTTTAACGGATTATAGATGCAATTTCTGGGCTCAATCAACCAATCCTCGTGATTTTTTTATTATTTTTTTCTTTTAACTGTTTTTTCTTTTACTTATAACTTTTTGCTTCGAATTTCGATTGAAGCACCATTTTTGCCTACGCGTAGGTAATTTAAATCTCTACAATTTATATTTCTGGAGATTTCTTCAAATTTTCATTGTAAAAAAACTTTGACCAGCTACAATTTTGGGTTGTTTACGGCAGTTCTCGGTTTTGCTCGGAAACTTCCGAAATTGATTCAATTGAGCTTCTTTCTTCTTGGGATCACTCTTGGACACTTGCATTCACTTCATTCATGCTTGGGGACTTTCTTTTCTCTTCTTGCTAACGCTTTGGGGGTAGTTTGCGGAGTTGTCCTTGCCTCGGGCCTTTGAATGGATATTGACTTCTTCTTCGGGCCTTCTTCTTGTACTTTTTCGCTTCCAACTTTCTATCTTGCATACAACTTCAGTTTTTTAACCACTTTAGGCCTGCAAAATGGCTTAATAACATTAAAATATAATGAAATGCCTTCTTTTCATACTTAAACTGAATTTACATGCAATTTCCGGTTTTAAACGGTAACTAAAAGCTAATTGAGCCTTGTTTAAGGGATTAGAAATGCAATTTCTGGGTTCAATTAGAACACACCATCGAATATTAAATCTTTGCTCTATTAGAGGGTTGCAATGGAAATAAACCCTGCTCAACATTAATTTATAGTTTTTTCTCAGCTTCTAATACTGCATTAATCCATTATATTGTAGAAACTTCTTCGCGTTGCAAAATATTGTTGGATTCTCCCGTTGGCAAAAGATCTTTCATTGTTGTACAACTATGATTTTAGAATTTATATTTTCATTAATCAAACTACTTATAAATTAATCTGGTGTTTTTAGTAAAAGATTTTAAAAAACCTTAAAGGAAAATAAGAAATAAATTAATATGGAAGTATGATTAGAAATCTAAATTAAAACTAAAAAATACAATTACAAATTAATTTTAATTGATTGATATAATTCTCAATTTAAAAAAATATATTATAAAAATTTCATAAATTAAGGGTAATTCTATTTCCACCCCTAACAATGCTTGATTCCACTCCCACTTTTCATTTGGTCATTGAGCACCGACTAAGGGGACGTTACTCGGTTCTTGAGGACCGAGTATAAATTTATTACTTGGTACTTAGGAGCTGACTAAGGTATAATCAAATTCATATTTTCCCTTTAAGAATCGAATAACAAGCCTTTATTCGGTGCTCAAGGACCGAATGAAATATAGAAGTGAAACCAAGTATTATTAGGGGTGAAAATAGAACTATTGTAAATTCAGGAGAATTAATAGTAAAAAATGGGTAGAAATATTGGCACCCTCAATATCTCTTGAAAATACTCCAATTTTTTATTCAGTTATTGACAATCGAGTAAAGTATATGGTGTTTTTGTTTACACCCACAAAAATATTCTTTTCACCCCCTTCAAATTTTTAAAATTTAATTGAAAAAATGACTAATGCTAACCAAACAACTCCTAATATATCTTTTCTTTTTCAAAACCCTTGATATCTCACATCTTTTTAACTTACAAGGACTATCTCCGCTCCTCTCCTTCATCGATTTTATTTGTCTATTGTTGAAAACAACTTTGCCAATCAAACTTAAACTAAAGCTTTTAGTCATTCACCCCCATTGTTCAAGAAAATTGGCAGCAAATATATATACATGTATATATATTTATACACATATGATTACAAAGGCATATTCAACCTTCTTAATTTTAATTGAAAGACAGTTCTATTTTGAATTCGAACTTTTTGAAATATAATCCCCCAAAATGGTTTATTTCGATTACTCTGATTCAATCATGATTCACCGACTTCCATGTGCGCCTCTCACTTTGATTCTCTTTTTTGAAAATTTACCTCTTCAACTTTTACAATTCTTTCTCAAAAAAAAATAAAATTATACAATTATCATTTATGCTATTTTCTTCAAATTTGGAGAATGCAAATTTTAGTTGTAGTTGGAGAAAAATGGAAATTGATGAGATTTGAGTAAGAAATTATAGGATCCATGGCTATTAAAAAGTGATTTTGGATTTTTAGATCATTGCCAACATATTGTATGTGTGTGTATAGATATATGTGTGCATGTATTGTGTACCCTCTGTGATTTGGGATTTGCTACATGGAAATGATATAATGCCTAGCCTAAATAAATCGGGTATAGAGGTGAAAATAAGGTCAGCATTCTACAGGTTGGGATATATTGGCTAGGTATTGAAAGATTTTGAAGCCAAGTCTTAAGGTATTGTTTGGCAATTAAAAATAAGGTGGGGTGAGTTGAAAGGAAACTGAAAATTATAGTGGGGTGAGTTGAAGGTTATCTATGGGGTAAAAAGCAAATTTTGGTGGGTGTAAACAAAAACACCCTAAAAGACCGAATATAAATTTAATAATATATTATTTAATTTTTAAAGACCAAATATAATAAGAGTGTCTCCAATGCAAAAATGGATTGGAGACTTTTTAGTTATGGATATGTGAGCATATTACAAAATATGAATCCTATGTGGTTTTAAAAGCTACTTCATAGACATTTTAGGAAAAAAACTTCTCCAACGTTTTTGTTTTAGAGAGATCCTTAATCTTACGTGTGACAAGACTTTGCCCTTTTCACATTTTATCTTTTTAAAAATTCTCAAATTTTAATTAATTTGCTAACTAGGTAGTTTAGAGGATGTCTAAAAGACCCTCTAGATATAAAGGGTCTCTCTCACAATGTCTACTATCCTATTTGCCACATCAGCTTCATATTAAAGATAAAGGTTCGCATTGGAGATTCAATTATTTGCTTATTGTCCATGCTTCCTACGTGGTACTTTATTTTTTCCCAATTTATATTAACATTGGAGATGCTCTACGCTTAAACTCAGCCCTAAAAAATTGAGCTCTACTCAGTTGCGAATCACCTAATCTATAATACAAATTAAAGTATCTTGATGTGACCATTGTCCTAGGTGTACAATCCAAACGGTATAATGAATTATTTTGGCACAAATCTAACGGTCAATAATAATTATTAAAAAAAATCTCATTATCCTCTCTCCTCTCACATTCCCAATAACTTTTAAATTTAAAAATTTACAAACATATATATTGGTGTTTGGTTGAGATTTTAAAATCAAATTTTTAAAATTTCTACCAAAAAGTCAACTTTACTTAACTCTTCTCAAAATTCACTTCACTTTACTTTCTCTTATAAATTTTTAAAACGCCATAACTTTAAATTCAAAATTTGGAATTAGGTAAAAGAAAATATATTTGAAACCTACTCATCGAAATCTATATAAAATAAGATTCATTGTGACTATTTTTTAAATTTTTTTCACGAGTTTTTTTTTTGAATTGATTGAAAAATACTCTAATAAAAATTAAATTCACTTTTTAACCTACTTTCATATTTCCCAAAAATTTATCTAAAAAATATGTTTTAAAATCTGAACCAAACACCACAAACAGTTGTTATTTTTTAAATAGTCTATCATGTATTAAATGAGATACCAATATATAAGAGTATAATTCTTTTGATTGAACATATATTTAATATGAGTACACTTAATACTACCAAATTTTAAAATATAAATTACAAAATTTAATGTGTTTGTTTGTAAAAGAACCAATTAATTACAAATTAATTAAATGTGTAATTTATGGCCTAAAACATCAAGTGAATATCACACAAACCACAAACTTAAATAATTTTAAAAAAAGTACAAATATTTTAAATTGACAATACTGCACTAACAAATATTTCTATAAATCACATGTAAATTTGTGTACTTAATTAGTTGTCTACTATTGCCAACTATATATCGAATGCAATTGTTGGTCGGAAAACAACCCTAGAGAGGGCGTGGTGAATAGGGTTTTAAAAACTTAATGCGGAATTAAAACGTTTTTAAAATATTTAAGTAAAACAACTTAGCTAAGCAACAATATCAAGGAAATAATCAATTTCAAGTAATCAATCCTAAGACAAGCAAATAGGCTATCTCAAATACAAGCAATAATATAGCAATAAAAAGAGAGCTTGAGTTTAGAAAGATTAAACCAATTTGAAGCTCAAGACTTTTTGTCCTCACGATTCAGTTTTTTAAACCATACGTCCGTGCTCGGTTAGTTCCCCGAGAATTTTTACTATTCAATCTTCTTCAGGTGAAGATTAAACCTCAATACAAATGTTGCTATACCCACTACACTTCTCACAAAGAGACAAACTCTCTTTTGAAATGAAAAATAAATTATTTGTGGTGATACACACCAATACAATAACTCTCAAGTGTATTTGAAGATTACAAATGAAGCACACACTAGAGTTATTACGATTGATCAAAAATATATAGCTCAAAAGATGAAAGATTGATCAAAATGTGTTCTTAAATCTTTGTATATTTGAATATATGAATAATAGAGTATTAGAATGATTCAAGGTATATTAAAACATGTCTAGGACCTCATATATATAGCTTGCAAAAGTATATGGCTGTTGGGAGTGATTAAGAAAGGTTTTGGGTCAAAGGAATACATTTTCAAATTTTTCAACAGCTAGTTTTGACAAAAAAATCAAATTTGTTTTGATAATTTCCCGAATCTGACCGTTGGATTATGCTCAAATTTTAGTCAAAAGTGTTAATAGATGTTGTCTAACTACTATAAAAATTTCAAAATGATCGGAGTCCGGGAAGGCCTCCATCATACCGTTAGATCAAAACTATGCAAAAACTAAGTGAATTTTAAATGTAAAATAAAAATATTTTTGCAATTTAGCAATTTAGTTCCAAATACAATTCTAATGATTTGTGAATCTCAAAAATATGTTTCTAGGATACCTATTTTTATTAGAGCTTAAAATATGATCATTTAAAATTAATATGAATTTATTTTGAAACTCGATCTTTGTAAAATAATATTTTTCAAATAAATTTAATTTCAAGCTTGTTTAAATCAATCTTTAAAAGATGCATGGATACGTTTGAATTATAAGGATTTGATCAATAAAGTAACTTTACATAAATCTTAAGCACTCACTTAATTATTGAATTAACGAGTCTTTGAATGCTTTGATTTTGTTTCTTCGGATTGATCTTCATTGGAAACTTTTTCCTTGAAGCTTTTCATATAGTCTTTTGATCATTTGTACTTTATGATTTACATTGAGAGATTTGATCTTTCTTGTCTTGTCTAATGATCGAATAGTGAAAGAGTGATCCTTAACATGTTTTTCTTGAATTTTTCAAGTAAATGAACTGTATACTTGTATCAAGAAACATGTTAAATTACACATGATTGATTTATTGTTAAATAAAATTAAGACCTTAGGTCAACAACATGTATTGCTTGTATAGAGAAAAAAAATACCCTTAACATAATTAATAGCTAATAGTACAATTTATATCTAAACAAGAAATGAGATTGTTTAGCCTAGTCTCATTAGACCTATTAAATTTGTCGTAGAGAGTAAATATTTGTTTTTTAACTTAATTTTAATTAGATGTTCACAAAATAAGGTGGGCAAATGACCACATATTTAAGCACATCTATAATATAAAAAATAGGAACTAAATCAGTGAACAAATACTATTTTTCTTTTAAATAAAAAGTGAAATGTAGACTAAAAAAGTAAAATATTTTTTCCTATCCAAATTAGGGATTAAATGTGAAATTTGTAACATTAAATTATTTCATTTTAAGATTATCTGAAATGTAATTTTAGCATTAAGTTCTTTTAATTTGAAGATTCAAAATCTCAATATTTTTGAGGAAAAATGTTTATAGTTTAATCATTGTAATTAAAACAAAGTTTTACACTCTTAAATAATTTTTTGATTTTTACTCCCCTTAATCTATTTTACAAAACACAATGTTTGACTAATTTTTTTTTCCAAAAAGTATAAAAATTTAATGGTTAAAAATACACATGTTATGGGGCGCATTAGTTCTACAACATTGGATGAGTTTTATGCACTCATCAAGATGTCACATCAAAGTTAAAACACTTACAACAATAATATACACAAAATCAACTATTACACACCAATAATTTTATTTACATTAAAAATGCTATAACTTAAAATAAAAAATTCAAAATTTAATATTTAAAATTTACTAATAAAGATCAATTAAACAAGATCCATCAATACTATAGAATTTTTTTTAAAAAAAAATGAAGAATTTTGTTTACATTAAAAATGCTACAACTTAAAATAAGAAATTCAAAATTTAATATTTAAAATCTACTAATCAAAATCAATTAAACAAGATTCATCAAGACTATAGAATTTTGTAAAAAAAAATGAAGAAAAATTATTGAGTAACATTGAACCTAAAACACACACACCAATAATATACACATAATCAACTCTTACATACCAATAATTTTGTTTACATTAAAAATGCTATAACGAAGAATTTTGTTTACATTAAAAATGTTATAACTTAAAATAAAAAATTCAAAATTTAAAATCTACTAATCAAGATCAATTAAACAAGATCCATCAAGACTATAAAATTTTGTAAAAAAATGAAAAAAAATTATTGACTAACATTGAATTATACTAACAGATATGGTTGGATTATTTTCATGTATGACCTTGAGTTTAATTTTATTAAAAAATCATTTTGAAGAGATTAAGATAAGATCAAAAAAATATGATTAAAAGATTCTTTAAAAAATTAAAAACAAACTGATCCAATCTAGTCTATTTTTAATTTTTTTTAATATGAACTTATATTGAACCTATGTTTCGATTGCTCAAAATGTTTAGGGAAATTCTACTTACACCACTAATTTAACTTAAAACCACCCAAAAGTAAAAAAGTACAAAAACAAGCTAACTTACACCACATTTTTTTAGTGGTAAAATTAAGATAAAATTAAGGAAGATGTGTGGTATTTTAAGTAAAAATATAATATTTAAATTGTGGTAAAATTAGGAATTGTTTGTGGTGGTAAGAACATATAATGTAAAGAAAAAAAACCCCAAATCAAACTCTACTACCACACTCTTCCCGCGTAAATAGTTGGCTTGAAGCTTTCTTCCACAAAATCAACAGATTTACAATGTAAGTGAATGCTCACTGATAATTATTGGTTGTTTATTATCATATATCTACATTGATAATGAAGCATTTCATTTTGTTCAAAAAAGGGAAGAAGAAGATGAAAAACTTGAAGATTATCTAAAGCATTCTAATATCTACATTGATAATGAAGCATTGCGCATTGAGGTATGTATATATATTCATCCTTTCCTTCCTTCAAAGCTTGTAAAAATGAGCTCCATTTTTGTAAAACGGAACATCGCTTTCGGTCACACAGAGCCAATAAAAAAATACTCATTCAGCAACACGTTACTAAGAATAAAATAATAAGTCGGTATTAAACTACCGATTAATATACAACATACTCGGTATTTTTGTGACGATTTAAATTTACATTATCGGCTATGCATTGCCGAGTATTTCTTTATAGTTTATTTTTTCTAAAATATTTTATTATATATTGCAGGTTTATCTTTTGTGTTAAAGTCAGTAAATGATACCCAACAAACTAATACCGATGCTCTAGTTCCGATAGAAGTGGATCATGTTCCAATAGGAGTGGATCATATTTGTCAGACTGATCCTGGCGAGATTAGTCAAATTATTTCGGAAAACTTCGCAAGATACTTCTTGACAGACAAAGTAAGTACATGTTCACTACCATTTTATATTTTACTATAGGTTTTAGATAAGATATTAAATTATTTATATCATTATTATAGGTATTTGAGTCACAAATTGAGTTGTTCGATTGGTTTCAATGCATTGCCCAAAATCTGAACACAATTATTGTCACATTGAAGTCAGAGAAAGAAACTAAGGGTAGAAAAGGTAGATTGACATTAGGGTGTGAAAGAGCAGGATTTTACAGAGATAATCGTAAAAGTCAAGATCAATCGGGAAATGAAAAAAAAAGAATGAGGGACACTGCTACGAAAAAATTTGGATGCCCTTTTATGTTAAAGGGAGTTCCTCTCGGTGGTGATAGGTGTAAGGTCGAAGTCATATGTGGGGAACACAATCACATCATCCCAAATACTTTGATTGGTCATTCATTTGCAGGAAGGTTAAAGGGAGATGAGAAGCAAATAGTAAAAGATTTGTCTCTATGTGGAGTCAAGCTAAAGCAAATTTTGTCAACCCTTAAACAACGGGACCCAAATAACTTGGCTACAATGAAGACCATATACAACGTCAAGGCATATTTGAGGCTAAGGGATTTAGAAGGGAGAAGCATAGTGCAACAATTAATGAAAATGCTAGATGAAAAACATTATGTTCATTATTGTCGCAGCGATCCTAACACAGATGAGATTACGAACATCTTTTGGGCTCATCCAGATTCAATATTACTTGCAAGGTGTTTTCCCTCGGTGGTGATGGTTGGTTGTACTTACAAAACCAATCGATACCAATTACCTCTCCCTCAGATTGTTGGCAACACATCTACGTCGAAGACTTTCTGCATTGCATTAGCATTGCTATATAAAGAGCGAGAAAACAACTATGAATGGGCATATACACATTTAAAGAATTTGTTTGACCCCAATACTCTCCCTAGCGTTTTCGTGAGCGATAGGGAACAAGCTTCCATGAATGCAATCGAGAAAGTTTTTTCGGATGCAAGTTTGTTGCTATGCAATTTTCATATATCGAAGAAAGTCGAACAACATTGTAAACCAATTTGCAATACAAAAGACAAGTGGACGGATTTTATTCAAGGGTGGCATGATGTAATGCAAGTTGAGTCTGAAAAAAAATTCTTCGATATATGGGAAGTATTTAAGCAAAACTGTCCACTTAAATTTGCAAAGTGCTTGAATTATCTAGCAACTACATGGCTCATTCACAAGGAGAGATTTGTGCTAGCTTGGATAAATAGGGTCAAGCATCGGGGTAACAGAACGACCAATAGGGCTGAAGGTGCACATGCCAAGCTGAAGAGATGGATTGGGAGTTCGCAAAGGACATTCACAACCTTGTGGGAAGCATTGGAAAATTTGATTAAAGTTTAAATCGATGAAGTAAAGGCAGATTTTCAGCAAAGTATGATGAAGGTGCGACACTTTCACAAGTTTTCGCAATTTAAAGAGCTAAGGTCTCACGTCTCTCATTTTGTATTGACTAAAATAGTCTAGGAAATGGCAAAGATTCAATCCATTAGAGTAGATGTTCACGCATGTGGCCATGTTGCTCGAACCGTCTATGGAATTCCTTATGCACATGAAATAATGCAATATGAACAAAAAAGACGACCAATTCCTATTTCTACGATTGATAATCATTGGAAGAGGCTGTCTTTAGTACCGAATATTGAAGAGGTTGATTATGAGATAGAGATGCAATTATTCAAGAAAAAGTGGGCCGAGGTAATCATTGGAAGAAGTTGTCTTTAGTACTGGATGTTGAAGAGGTTGATTACGAGCCAGAGATGCAATTGTTCAAGAAAAAGTGGGCTAAGGCAACTCCTGATGAAAGGCACATTATGTTGAAAAAGTTAAGGGAGATTACTTGCCCATCAACAACTTTTCTTGTAGAATCGTCTCCAATCATTTTCAAAGGGAGACCAAAGTCCAAAATGTCAGTGAAAAAGCGAAAACATGCCACATCTACAAAGAGAGATCCCTCAGGTTTTGAGTACGCAAAGTTAAACATGAAATGTGGTACGATAAATGAGACAAAGAGCTTGCCAGTGAAAGAGACAAAACCAAAATTGCAACCTCAAACTAGAAGAAATGGCTCCCGATTTGAGTATGCAATTTCGAAAAAGTCACATCCATTATTGTCATTCTTAGGCAAGAAAGAGACAATATCATTATTCCCGTTCCATCAAGTGAAGCAGACAAAACCAAAATTGCAACCTCAAACAGGGAAAAATATAGCCCAGTTTGAGTATGCAAATTTGAAAAGTTTTAGAGTAAATATAGCCATGAATGAAGTTACAAATAATTATATGTCATTATTACCTGAGTTTATTTGGCCGTTCATAACAAAAGCGGAGATGTGAAGGACGACGGGAATTGCGGTTATCGTTGTGTGGGTTCGTTAATGGTCTATGACGAGGATAATGGTTGGACCAAAGTGCGTAATTTGCATAAGGAAGTATTAATGCATCAAGGCCTTTATGAAAATATGTTTACTAAAAAAGTTGTTGAAGATGTTATCGGGATATTGAACTGTCATGATAATCCTTGCCCACCATCTAAATGGATGCAAATGCCAGAAATGGGTTACATCATAGCTTCAGCGTACAAGGTTGTTTTAGTTTTAATATCAAAAATACAATGCCTAACATTTATGCCTCTTCATGACACACCTAATCATGAAATCCCACATTACCTCATAAGCATTGCATTTGTAAATGGTTTTCATTTCATGAAGTTGTTTTTGGATAAAGACGCACCAATTCCACCCATTGCTTCATTTTGGCACAGATACCATACACACGAAGCAACTTCTTGGTCTAAAAATTACGATTCTAAAATTGATGAGTTTTTGAAATTGGTCCCTACACATGTTGTAGTTCTTGACTTTCATGATATCTTACGAAGTGTAAGGTAAGTAGGGCAAGTTATTTTTTTGACACTGTATAGTATATGAGACCAGTGTATTCATCAGTGAAGTAAATCCTGATATTTTTGTTTTTTTGCATGTGTAAACATGGCTTTCATGCCATTGAAAATTTCTTTGTAACATTGTATAGTTAAGAATGACTTTTAATGAGAACGAAAATCTTAATGGGTTCATTGTTAGAAATTAATCCTATACAAATATGAGTATTGAAAATTTCTTTGTAACATTGTATGGTTAAGAATGACTTTTAAAGAGAATGAAAATCTTAATGGGTTCATTGTTATAAATTAATCCTATATAAATATGAGTATTGAAAATTTCTTTGTAACATTGTATAGTTAAGAATGACATTTAATGAAAATGAAAATCTTAATGGGTTCATTGTTAGAAATTAATACTACATAAATATGAGAATTGAAAATTTCTTTGTAATATTGCATGGTTAACAATGACTTTTAATGAAAATGAAAATATTAATGGGTTCTTGTATGTAAGTTAATACTATATAAATAGGTTCTTGTTTTATGGGTTTATTACTAAGAATTTACTTATGAAATTAAGGAACATGTATTCTCATGAAAACATAAGCCAATGCTATAAATTTACAATGCTCATCAGTTTATAACCGAGTAAAAGAACCAAATTCATCATAATATAACCGATATAATGTAACTAATTCGTCCTCACATAGCCGAATAATAGTTCTAATTTTAGCACTCTTATATCTGCCGAACAGAGCACTTAGATCCAAAATAGAGTCGGAGGGAGTTTGCCGAAATCTAATATTCGGCAGTAAGAGGACAAGAAGTTTGTCAAAATTTGGCACAATAATACCGACTTATTTTCAAAAATCGGCACTAATAAGCCGAGAATTTGTTTCAGACAAAACAAATTACAGTCGACTAAACACTACCAAATTTACAAAATCGGTTATATAGTACCGATAATTTTATGGGTACTCGGCAATTTATTACCGAACATAAAATTATATTAAGATCACAGTCGGTGAGATAATACCGAAAAATGATAAATCGGTCAATTAGTACCGAAATTATGTTACATTTTCGGTGATACATTATCGATTAAATTGTTAGAATTCGATTACATGAGATTGCCGAACAGAGTAGTTTGGCCAAAAAAAATGTCGGTCATATATTACCGAAATTTATAAATTGGCAATTATGTGCCGATATAGAAGGATATTTTCGGTAATACTATGCCGAGGTTGATGAAAAAATTCAGCAAGAGTTAACCGCATTTTCATAACTTCCAAAAATCTTGTTATGAGTCACAAAGTTACAAAGCAAATCAACATTCAAAAGAAAATCAATATCCCAATTTGATGCCAAGTGAAGTTAATAATATATTATCACAAAATTGGTCTACAACCTCGTCCATTAACACAAAACAAACTAATAATAGACCATAATCTAAGCGCTTGTATCTAGTACACAAAAATGATTCTTGTAACGACCCGGTCCCACCTCAGTACGATATTGTCCGCTTTGGGTAGCGTCTAGCCAGGCCTTAGCCCCAGAACATCTACCCTCACGGCTTTGTTTCTGGGAGCTCACGACCAGCTTTCCAGGGGATCACCCATCCTGGGATTGCTCTGGCCATCTACTCGCTTAACTTCAGAGTTCTTATGGGATCCGAAGCCAGTGAGCCCCTAACTTACTTATATGGGTCTCCAAGGATCCCCCATCTTCCGATGTGGGATGCCCGCTTTGAGCTACAATTCCTCCCCCAACTTACTTATATGGGTCTCCAAGGATCCCCCATCTTCTGATGTGGGATGCCCCCTTTGAACTACAATTCCTCCTCCCAATGGACTACTCCTCGCTCACAGTGCGTCACAATTCTACCAAGTCAAAAACCAATTAAACCATAATCTAAGCACTAGATTTTACAAAAAAATATTCTAATTGTTTTTACCATAATCCAAGCGCTTGTACCTAACACAAAAAATGATTATACCAAGTCATAAAACCAACTAAACCATAGTCTAAGCGCTACATTCTTTCAAAAAATATTCCCATTGAGATTACCAAGTCAAAAAACTAGCATATGCAAATGTTTTCTACCGACGTTGTTTCTTGCTTTGTGTTGAAACACAACTTTTAACCCTCTTGCGTTGGGTAGGCTGTGTGGGCTGCATTGGATGTGCTACAACTTCATGTTCTTTACCTCTTCTCTTGGCGGCGGCTTCTTCACGTTCATTTTCACTAGCTTCTTGATTACTTTTTTCTCTGTTGCGATCACCTCCACTATCCTCTTCATTAATTTCTTCTCCACTACGTCCATCCTCCTCTTCAGCCACAGCCTTGCCGGTACCGTATATTGGGTCTAGAATTTCTATCGCTTCTCTTAACAACGTCTTGTTAACTTGCCCTTCCCCATCAAAATCAATTTTTTTCAAAAGCCCAACTGCGCTCCTACCTTCAGCAATCTGCAATTATATATGAATACATAAACAAAAAGACTTATATATATAGAAATTAAATATGACTTAGTAGTAAATTAAGAATTATTATTTTACAATGACCTTATCTTCAACTGGACCTTGCACCTCAACTACTTTAGCTTTCCATACATGTTCAATTGCAGTTTTTGGGTTCTAAACTAGCACGTGTCTTATCTTTGTGAACCAACCCATGTAGTTAGCCCCAGCATCCCACGGATCCTTCACCGGTTCAGTGCGACTCATGTTCGCCAGGACTGAAGAATCTTCCGGGCTTCCAGGTATAGCACCCCCGCCACTACTTTCATTGGTACGCTTCTCAAGATTAGATGGTGCTCTAGTGGTCACTTGACTTTCTTGAGCTTTAGAACTAATTGCTCGGCGTTTTCTCTCCGATATAGTTGGCGCTTTGCGAGTAGCCATCTTTTTAGAATAACACCTGTTATTGGAGATTTTGCACAAGTTAGGGTTCTAATATCCACATAAAAAATGCTCATCGTAATAATAACTAGCTGCTAAAGTACCAAATATTTAATAATAACCAAGTTATCCAATATAAGAGAAAAGTTAAAAATAACCCTTACCATGTCTACCCTACCCACCTTTCCCCCCCAGTGAACATACAACATCACAAACCCTCTCCTTTTCTTTTTTTCCATCTCATTACTACTTTCTTCATACACATACATATACATAACTAATCATTGCAATTAAATAAAAACCAATCTCATAGGGGTAGTGCATTGAGATTGTTACAAATTCAATGTCCAACAGTTCAAAAAAATGACATATTAAAAATATAAAAGGCAGGATTCTATTGGTTTTCCATATAATTTTTCTTGCAAATTTATTGCCAAATTTGAAAAAAACAATACAAGGAAATAATTTAAGTTGCTCTTAATGATCAATCCCATCCTAAGTAAAAGTTAAAGCCAATAACAACAAATCCAAGTTTAAAATCAAATTGTGAAGTCATATTAATTCAAATTTTTTGAATAGCACTAATGTTATAGTCAAGTTTATTGGAAAAAAAATGTTTAAGTCTCTTTTGTGCTACAAATTAAATTTAAGCCAAAAAGTGGGAAGGAAATTAAACACACAATCAAGAATGCGTGCATACAATCAGCCTAACACTAGAACTAAATCACAAATAGACAATAAGTTTTATTCGTACTTGATCTTTGTTTGCAAAAAGTGGTCAACATGGAGATATATAAAGGTATAGTTTAATTAAGCACTTAAAGGTAATGAATATTAAAAAAGAAAAAAAAAACCCATAAAATGTCTATCTTTTTTATGGGATTTTCCTCTGAAAAAGAAGGTCTCTCTTTTTTACGAGTTTTTTCCTCTGAAAAGGAAGGTCTAACTCCACCACCACTGACCCCACAACTTCTTCATCAAGACTTTTACTTTATTAATACAATTCATATGTTATATGTTGCTTTCATTATTTGTGGTCCATGGGATTCTAAAGGAGAATAATATATACATATATATATATATACGGGAATTTTCCCATGCGGACTGGTTCGTACGGACTGGGACTTTTAGCGACAATTTTCCGTCGCTAAAAACATATCCCCCATGTATTCGTGACGAAAAATCGTCGCTAAAGGTCCGGTCCGTACGGACCAGTCCGTATAGGAAATGTATTCTCTATATATATATGATAGCAAATATATAAAGCATCCAATTAAAAACCTCCAGGTACTCAAATCAACCCATTATTTCTTTTTTCATAAAAGTACTGTATGTAGTCCATGGGATTCTAAAGGAGAATGATATATACATATATATATACATATACATATATATATATATATATATATATACATATAATAGCAAATATATAAAGCATCTAATTAATTAGTTCAAACCTCCAGGTACTCAAATCAACCCACTCCTTCTTTCTCCTTACAAATGAAATATATAGATACACGCTATATATATAGAGAGAGATATAAGAGAAGTTTATATATATACTAGAAAAGCCCCAAAGTTACAATACAAGTGAGATAAAACTAAAAGAGTTGCAAAGTTTCAGAAAATTGTTCAAGCATCATAATCATTTGTATTTCTTTGTAGAGAGAGAAAGCCATTCTCAAAATTATAAGTATAGGGTTAATGGGGGATGAGAGAGAGGCTACCTTGAAGGAACTATGACCGGCGGCGGCAGAGGAAGAGAAGGAAGATGAATCGGCGGCGGAGATGCATCGGCGGCTGCAGAGTAAGAGACGGAAGATGAATCTGTGGTGGAGGCTTGACGAATCTCTAGGGCTACGTGAAAGAGATATGTCCTAGGACTATTCATAGATTATGATTTGTACTTGGATATCTTATGCTTATTTTTATTAATAAAGTTTATTTATTTTACTTTATAATCTCTTGTAAATAATATTTATTAATACTAGTTCATCAAGTACGTGACTAGATTGTGGGATGCTAGTAATGTAATAATAATATTGTTTAGATGTCCCTAATCATGTATCAATAACCTAGGATCACATTGATATAATGATTAGAGTATGGGTCAGCTGATGACTATGTTCCACAAGTCATGGATATAGAGATATCAAGCTGAACATACTGATACTTGTTAGGGAACAAAGTATTGGACTGACCCGCTTTGGGGACACTGCGAGGAGTGTTACATAATGTCATCAGTGATGTTCCCCATTTGTGATATCGTATTATCCTCAGACCTGAGATCGCCATGGTTACCAACATAGGGATTAGCATATCAGGCATTATCAAACGTTGCTCTTGACCGAGTAATTATAAAGATGATGACCGAGCATACTATGAACTATGTAGAGGTATGTGGTTGATCAAGATGGGATTTGTCACTCTCATATATTGAGAGAGATATCGTTGGGCCCCTTGATAAGTGTAATTAATATTTGCATGGCCATGCACAAATGAGATGTCATTTGTTTTGGATTAATTATACTTAGAGATCAAGAAATAAAGATTGAACTATACAAGAATGACACTTGCCTAGTCTTGTGTTCAATCTAGATATCGATTGACAAAAGGAGTTAATGTGTGAAATATCAATTTAAGGTTGTGTCGTTTTTGACCTTTATACCCTTTGGATAATAGTAATGTTTTACTAGAAACCGCTTACTGTTCGTATAATAAAACGGGTTTTAATTGTACGGCCAAAGAGTGTAAAACCTACAGGGTCGCACACCAAAACGAGTTGGATCAAAACGAATTAAAACGGGCCAAGTTGGACTTGGGCCCAGTTCGTTTGTTGCTTAGGGTTCTCACTAGGGTTCCCTTATAAAAGGGAACCTTTGTTCTTCTTGGCCGTCAACGAACTTGAGAGAGGCAAGAAAATTCGAAATAGCAGAGAGAACCCTAGAGGGCGCTAGTACACCAAGCAAGATCTCATCTCGTTCGTGTGTGCATACCGTAGAGGCGTCGTGTTTTCTACGCTAAGGACGACAACAACAGAAGGATCAGATCCATCCTGTTCGTTTCATTGACATCAAATCTCGATTAAGGTATGTCATCTGTCGATTTTATTGAACTGCATAGATCATATGATTCAATGATTAGTGCGTAAATTAGTGTATGCGATGCATGATTACTGCCCTAATTTCCGAACAGTACGAAGGGGAGAAGAGGAGCCGAAGGAGAGATGAGGTGCGGCGTGAAAGGGAGCCACGTGAGATAAAGGGAAAGAGAAATAAAAGACTTACAAATATAAACTTTTAAATAAACAATTAATTTAATTATTTGTAGTGGTGTTTTAAGAAATTTTAAATACTTTTTAAGGTAAAATTTAGTACGTAGTATGTGGTGCATGTAGGAGTAGTTTAAGAAAATTTTTATACTTTTGTAATAATTTTCAATTCACAATAAATTTTAAAAATTTTAATGGTATAAGTAAAATCTCCCAAATATTTAACTATATTAAGCAATAAATTAAAAATAAACTAATTTATTTTATCGTGCCGGTTGCACAGAGTATAGCTGATGAAAATAAAAATAGTAGTGCAAGTATTCTTTAGGCGCGGATATCACCGCCCTAAAAATTGGGGATAAAAATAAATTCAGCCAAAACAATTGCACTAGTCTTCCAATCCAGCATAAATCGACCGTATTGCAGAAGGCCTCTGTCTCGCTCTCGTCGACTGTCGCCGGCCGGGTTTGTTTGTTTCCAATTGTTCCCATAAATTCATTACATACATCATCTCCATTTGTTTTTCTCTCACTCAATTTTACTTGCTTATTCTATTTTAACCTGAATGTAGACCCCATTTGTTTTTCTCTCACTTAATTTTACTTGCTTATTCTATTTTAACCTGAATGTAGACCCTTTTCGCATATGATACGAGTTAGTCAATTGGGTTTCGATTTTTAGGGCTTTTTTCACCATGTACGTTGTGTGTTGTTGTAATTTCACCAATTTGGAGATGTTCTTAATTACTTGCCATCATTCTTATCTGGTCTCTCTCTATATATTTTTTATTTAAACAAATGCTTGTCACCCATTGTATTTCACTTTTTTTTTCCTGCTTTTCTGCTGTGTCCTGGCCAGCTTTGGCACACCTCCGGTTTTGCAGCTGCCGGGACTTGACTTGGGAAGCTCCCAGCCGAATCCCAATGTTGCTATCTCAGGGTTGATTTTCATTGTTAACTGTTTTTTCAGCCCATGTTTTTTCTTTAATAGTACATGATAAAAGCATTTTGACATTCATGAATCTGGCTCCTCTAAAGTTGCCACAATGATTAGAGGTATAGTTATGAAACCCAGACATCCTTAAATGAGTGTTTACTAGTTACTGCTCTTTTTTCACTAGTGCTATAGTTTGGACACTTTTTTTTTGGATGGTAGTTCTATGTGCTTGTGCCTTGTTTAAGATTTTATGTTAGTGGGGATAGCTTGTCTTTCGGCTTCCATGGTACATTTTTTCGAGAAGATCATACATAGTCTGCTGTTGCTGGGTCCACATGTTTGTTTGATATTTTTTTTGTTGCTTGAGAGCTTGCATTTTGGTTTGTATAGACCCTTTACGTGAACATTTTACGTAGGTAATATTTTGCTTATTTTGAATGTGGTTTGCAATAGCTTTTTGTTGGTGGATAGCTTCTGTACGAGTTTGTGTTCACACATTGTTTGTGTATTTGCAGAAAGTACAGTCGGTTCCCTCCGTTAAGTGTTATACTAGTAGACTGACAAAGGTAACTTTTTTGAATGAATAAGAAGAGGGTTTGAGCTACAATCCCCGATTCCGTGTTTGGCCTTGAAGGTATTTGACTCTTTCTGGTTTTCCGCCCTCCAAAGTCCAAATTTATGCTTAGGTAACTCCATCATTTCTTCTTGATAACCTTTTGATCCCTAGCCTACATGTTTTGTTATACTTTTGGTTATTTTTTGGCATTAAAATATTGGGTCTAAAATATTTTAGTTGTCTTGATTTAATTGATTTTGTTAGTTCTTGTTTTATTTTATTTTATTAGTGGAATAGTTATAGAAGTTTCAATCAAACAAACTAAACTCGATGATTGCACTTAATTGTATTTTATTTTTTTTCGGATTGCCACCTTGTTGTTTCAACGAGTATACTTTCTGCTGCTGTTTCTATTTTTGTATCATCTTTGCCATTACTCGGCAATGTTTCATGAATTTGGATGAGTTTTAGTTTAATTTCTCATAGTTATTATGCCATTGAGTTTCCAGCACTGAAATTATATATAACATAATTCTAACTCGGTAGGTTCTCTCAAATTACTTAATTAGGACTCCAACTTTAACTTTGGTTTTTTTCTAGAAAGAAATCAATTGTCAAGAATACTACTTATTTTCTAGTGTGAGATTTGATACATTGATTATGTCCCAAAAATGAAATGGCACTCTTAATTTGTGATATCCTAAAAAGGAAAATGAGACTATTAATTTGAGACAGAGGCAATAGTTTAGCTGAATTTTTTTGTGGCCACATCATACTATCATAGTTGTCATAATTGGAGCCTAGGCGCAAGCCTTTTCGAAGCAAGGTGCAACACGCCAACACATACAAAAACTTGAAATATATATGCCACATTACCTAACCTTGGTTAGAACACGTTCACGTCTTAGCTATGTTTGGCTCTCAGCATTATAATAAGTAGAAGTACATAACCTTTGGTTTGCAATTATAAATTGTTTATTTCAGCAGCCTGTGCTAGTTTGAATGATCTACAACTGCAAATGACCAACAGAAGAACTGATTAACCATGCTAGATAACTGTAAAGAAAGCTTAGGCTATAGTTTCTTGATACAAACTACAAATTTTTTGTTGAAGTTCTACTCATAGGTTCATGCATTCACCTTTGTAACTATTTTCTAGACTTCAGATTCACTAGACGATATGTTCCTGTCTGTAATATATTATAGTCCAGATAATGTAATAAAAGTCCAGAATGGATTGCTGCCCTGAACATTTAAGTTTCCTTTATTACTAATGGTGGAAAAAAAAATATGCACAAAAGAGCTTTTTCTTCTTCTCTGGGCCGCCCCCTCTCTCATGGAGGGAAATGTTAGGTTCTCGTAGTTCAGAATTTCAGTAAAAATGGTCATTTGTAGTGCACATGATCAGTTTTTGTCAACTTTAATATCTGACATGGACGGAAGGGGCAATGAAATGTGGGAGACAGTTTAGGGGCTTCATGGACATCATTTTTTGTTTGGGGTTCATTTTGGAACTTTGGTTATAGTTTAGGGGGCATATGCGTAGTTTACTCTTATTTTTAAATTTCATTACGCACTAATATTTTGATGTGAAACCTTATACTTTTTCCTTTTTATTTGTTTCATCTTGTAATACATATTTTCCCTGGGGTTTGCAGTTGGAATCAGTCATAATGGACTGGGCTTTTGTACATAAAACCTGGGACAAGTGGGCATCTAACTCCGTTGGTTCTTCTGGTAAGCCTAGCTGAAGCTGTTTTTTTTTTTTTTTTTTTTGCACTCTATTTGTCTCTTCACCTACTATTCAGAATTTCTAAATTAATGTGAGTAGAGTTTGGCATCTTTTAGGTCCATTGAATGCTGCCGTTCTAATAAACTATGACCCAACTGGACCCTCTCGCCTGTTGTCCACCATGTAAGATATTTGAAATATCATGTGTTTTGAGTGTTTCACTAATCAAAGAAGCTTGTTTCTTTCCCTGCATTTTTCTAAATAATATGATTTGACTATGTCTCCTTATGATGTTGTTAACTTGTTTGTTTATACTATTGGCGGAACACAATGAACTGGTTTAATTTTCATGGCATGCCAAATTTATGTTTATGCTTACTGTTGTGAATATGTTGTATATTACTTGCCCCTGGGGCACTAAGAATCTTAGTCCATTTGTTTGAATAGTTTTGCTTTTACATGAAAAAGAGAAAAATGAATCAGTATTTGAAACTTACATGGCTTTGTGTATGTGTGTGATGTGTGGGGGCGGGGTGGGGGGAAAGTGTCTTCAGCCTACGCTTTGATTGTCCACATAAAGGTGAATGGTAGTACCAACTTGGATAGGCCTACAAATGGCCACAGGTCAGGTTTGATCGAACCCGAACCGACCCATGGCAGCTTTAACTTTGAAAAATCGGAACTGCCCCAACCAGTTGTAATTATAAGATATTTAAAGGGAAAAACATTATATTCAGGTCGGGCTCGGTCAAAGGGGTTTATTTTGCTCAAACCTGCACCTGACCCGAGGCGCTTTTTACTTGGAAAAACCCGAACCTGGCTTCGTTTTAAAAAAACCCTCCCCATTAGTGTCTGGCCGGGTAAAAACCCATTGGGTTGGGCACTTGGGCCATTTTGCCACCCCAAGAAATTATAGGCCCATGCCTTTTAATTGACTCCTTAATGCTGGGTATTTATGGAGAATTGTATACTTGATGCCCTAACCAGATATCTCACCACTTTCCTTAACCTATTTTCCAACTTCTCACACGAATCGATTGTTTTTCCTATCATTTTCCATCCTTTTTTTATCGAATGGAGTTCAAGTGTCTATACAGCTTCTAGCTGCATTTTATACCAAATAATGCATTTGTTTTGTTCATGTAATATGGGTAAAAATTAGTAATTGCATAGCAAATAATAACAATAGTGATAGTAATGGCTAGAAAAATTAGGTTCTGATTCCGTTAGTCTTGTAAGTCGTCAATCTAATCTGCCTTTTATAGCATTTTCATGTGGTATAAGTTGCAATATCATTTTCCTTTTCCCCCCTTCTTGGTGCTTGCAGTGTAGAACAAGAAGGAATAAAAGCAGATCCCATTGAATTGAGTGAATTTATCAAATTCATCAAGCGAAACAAACTAAAGACTGAGAGCTTCTTCATTGGGCCAAACCAATGTAAGTTTTTAGTATGTAATGCCCATAATTGGAAGCTAAATCAGCAATGAAACACTGAGGCTCCGTTTGAATGAAAAGTTGGAAAATAATTCGAAAAAATACTGATTTCTGTAAGAGGTTGGAAAAAGATACGAGTGATTAGATGAATTATTACTTTTTGGTTTTTCTCTGGAATAAAATTCTGTGTGGTTGGTAATAATTTTTTTTTCATGGAAACTATAAAAAGATGGAGAACATGTCACCAAATTAATCATCTCTTTTTCTTTCTATTTTCTCATAAAAATTAATAGTGTTCTCAATCATTTTCCGACTTCTCATCAACTAAATTGCAAAGTTGGAAAATAATTGGAAAAACTACTGTTCTTTATGAGTGTGTGGAAAAAGAGAGGAATGGTATGGTGAGATGTCCGTATTTCCTTATTTTTCATGGAATTTTTTTTCTTACCCACCCACTAAAGAAGTGGATTCAATGAAAACCGACAAAGTAAAAGAATGCCTCACCAAACCGCTCACCTCATTTTCCAACATCTCGTAAAAATTAGATATTTTTTTCAATCATTTTTCAACTTTGCAATCAAACGCACCCTAAGTAGCACCTCTCCTTTGTGAATTTTTTTATTCCTAAATTATATGAAGAACCAAATTGTTATAATGCACTCCTATTACATCAGAATTGTCATGTTTGGTATAGCCTGAATATCTGAATTGAGATGAATTTCCATGGGTCAGTGAACCTTGTTTACTTTTAGCCTTGGGCCTAATGAATTAAAAGTCCAGTATATATAAGTGTGCATATATTAAAAGAGTGTGTGCAATTTCTTCATTTTAACCAAATTCGGTTATGGCCATCTGGGATTCTATTCTAAAATTACTTAAAGAGCAAAACACAACAACTATTCTCCTTCTTCAAAGTTATTTACAAATTACTACCTGCAGCCCCAAAATACATGTACCTTCAGCCCCTGGCTCTATCCCATCAAAGCCCAAATAAACCATACGCTATTCTTTTACCTTTTAGCCTTCTCTAACAAGAACCCTCAAGATATATTTTATTCCACAAAGCATTACTATACTTGCTGTAGCGGTTGATAAGATACGAAAAAGATGAGGGGCTTATGGCGTTGTATGATTTAAGTTGGCATGATGCATATGTGCCTACTTATATCTAATTTGATTTTAGTTTCCAACTGGATTTTAGTTGTTATGCAGGTAATGGTTATGTTTAAGAAATTCTTGAAATCTTTTTGTTTGTATTCAGATCGCAAGCACAGAATTAGGGTAGAAAGTGTAAGTCATTGGTTTCTAGGGAAAAGGATTTCATGAAAAGACATGCAAGGGGAATTGAAATTTGTTGACCTTCCTCTAGCTAGGGTCATGGTGACCCTTGCATCTGATTGGTGATTGGTTATGGTGTGTCCCTCACTTTCTATTGCATTTATCAATCAAGTGCAAGGGTCACCATGACCCTCATTAGAGGAGGGTCAACAAATTCCAACTCCATTTAGGGGTGTTTGTTTGCCAAATTTTTTCTGGTGTTTGATTGCATAAATTTTCACCTAGAATCAACTTTTGGCCCCAGAGAGCTTTTACATGCAGCTTTGCAATCAAACAGTGATGTATAATGTCACCTGCTAGAACTCCATGGACGCTACCTCTTGAACTTATACTTACTAACTACACTCCAGCCTTCCACCGCTAGTCCGCTACAATCTTGCCCCCACAACCTCGTTGAGTCCCTGTTTCCCTCACTGTAAACTTTGTTGTCATGATTGCGGTTTTGATCTTGAAGAGAACTGAAAAATATTCTGCATTTGGTTGCTTGGTTGTTATCTATATCCCATGTTATAGGTGTTTAAAAGTGTCAAGATTATGGGCAGAATTTCCATTTATCTGATTATTATTTTTGTTATGTGTAAAACAAGATATCCTTGATTGAAGCAATCCTTTTTATTAAGGCAATCAAATTAATCATGGGAACCCTACCTAAATTAGGTCCCTCACCTTGCACAATATATTCTCTTGTAATCTTTTTCTTTTTTTTTTATCAGAAACAACTGCTTTTGTTGATGATAATCATAAAAAGCAAGCACTAGAGTGCAATTACAAAGCCAAAAGAAAAGATGATGGACCAGCAGTCCACCCAAACATCTAACAAAAATAATACTCATATATCCTAACAATCAAAAAACTAACAAAGAAAAAAGAAATCAATTATGCCATCTTTTAACAGCACAACCCCGCTGAATAATTAAAGCAACACTGCCTCCCAATTGTTAGAAATCTCCGAAATCGATAAAATTCCAAAAAGATTGGAAGTGCTGGCCCAAAGTGATGCAATCCTCTTAACTTTGCTCCACACCTCATCTACATCTATATGCTTATCCTCGAACATTCTAGCATTCCTTTCCTGCTACATCAACCATGCCAATGCCGTAGAGCAACATCTCCATAATTCTTTGGCCTTTCTTTTGTTGCCTTTGAATAGCCAATCAATGCACAAAAAGTCATGCCATCATTTAGGAAACGCCCCAACCACTTCAAAGATCAATCTAGCTTTATCCCATAACTTCTGAGTATAATTACAATGGAGCAAAATGTGATCTATAGATTCACTATCTTTCTTACAAAGGATACACCAAGACAGGGAGATAGCATGAGATGGCGTTCTGATTTGAAGAAAAGCACATGTATTGACTCTTCTCCAAGAAGCCAACCAAGTAAACACTTTAACTTTGGGAAGAATACCCACCATCCAAATCATTTTTTAAGGCACAAAGGGAGCATCTTCTGAGGACTGAATAATCAATTCAAAGAAAGATTTGCAAGAGAAATCCCAGATTTTATACCCAACCAAACCCTTGATCCTTGATCAAAGATGAAAAGAGAA